>PVHP010010981.1:0-46268 GCA_004024765.1 Zapus hudsonius
TCCAGTGGTGTTTGGAGCAGCTGCTAACCAGCCCATCCTCCTCTAGCTAGTCAGCTGGGCTCAGGCATCTACCAGCCCTGCCCTGTCCTCTTTTTCACTCGGAGATGTTTGAATTTTTTGTTAGAATAAAACCTTTTTAGAAACTCTGGTCCTTGTTCTTGTTGTTGTTTATTTGGGGGGGTGTTTTTTTTGAGACCTGGTCTCACTCTAATCCAGGATGACCTGGAATTCATTTTGAAGCGCAAGCTTGCCATAACTCAAGCCTCTCTCTGCCTCCCCAGTGCTGGGATTACAGGCATGAGCCAACATCTCTGGCTTCTATGTGGTCCTTGGGTGTGGAAGAGGGTTTATAACTGATGGGGCTGGTTATACAGGCCAGATGGCCTGTAGATGGGGTGGCCCCAAGACTCCTCAGCCTATCCGGCTGCTCCCAGGTTGAAACGAGCTCTCCTTGAAGACACTGAGCAATCTGAGATGTGGGAGGGGCTTGAAGTTGAGAAGAGTGAGGAATTCTGTGAGGGGATAGCTTCCTCAGCAGCTTAGGCTTGGGCTCAACAACCAGGATGCCTTCAGTGTGGTGAACACTGGTCACCAGCAGGATAGGCTCAACAGAACAGTCCCTTCTAGAACCCTGTAGGCCTGAACTTCTAGAACCCAGGCAGCCTAACCTGAACTGCTGTCTGCCTCTCTGCCCCTCAGTTGTCTGGCAGCTTCTGCTCCTTCTGGACTGCAACCATGGAGACTTGGTTCTCCCAGGTATGAGCTCAACTTTAGGCAGTAGATGGTGGTCGTTGGTGAGCCACATGATGACCGCTTTTGCTTGACCTAGACCCCCAAGGACCGGATCAGTGGCCTACCCACGACCTTTGTGGCCAAGCGCTTCCAGCTCTGGTCTCTAGGACTCTTCTGCACCGAGCGCCACTTGGCCAAGCGCCTCAAGAGCAACAGCTTTTACCCCTTCCAACAGCAGCAGCCAGATGGTACATTGGGTGAAGGGGAGAGCCTTTGGGGGGGGAGGTGCGCTTGTGGGCACAGACGCCACAGTGGCCCTGAGAACCTGCACAGGGTGGGTCTTTTCTCCACAAAGCCCTGGCACTGCCCTTACGCACTGGGTCTCAACGTTCTCAGTCTTTGTGCTCGAGTACTACCTGGACTCACTCTGGAAGGGGGCGCTGCTCCTCCTCATCAGCTTTCTTCGGATCGGCTGGGGCATCCTGAGACAGGTCCAGACTCCTACATCCCATTCCACAGCGCTTTCCAGGGGAGCCACACGGGAGGGCCAGCTCAGCCTTCTGAGTCTGCCCCTCTGACAAACCTTGGTGCCCACAGGAGCAAAAACCAGAATTGTGTTTCTATGTGTATGGCATATTTGTGGGCATGTGGCTCTTGCTATCCTCCTTGCCTCGCCGCCGCCTGGTACTAAACCACACGCGTGGCATGTACTACTTCTCCATCCGTGGTCACACTGTGTGTCAGGGACCCATGCACCTGGTCTACGTGCGACTGGCCCTCAGCTCTGATGGTGATGCCTGGGGCAGGAAAGGGTGGGCAAGGGAGAGGGACAGTCCAGTTGGCCACCCCACCCTGGATACCCCACCCCACTGTTCCCACCCTGGAGGCCCCTGACTAAATGGCTCACCTGTCACAGCCTATGGAAGGTGCTTCTATCAGCTGGTTCTTTGTGGCCACAAGCTGGAGCCACTGGTGCTGGTGCAGTTGTCAGAGCATTACGAGGTGAGTCCCACCCCAGAAAGGCCCCTGCTCTGGACAAAATGGCATAAACTGCTGCTTAGGCTCCTTGGATGAGGTCATTTTGCATTCAGAGGGTAAATACACTGTGGCGCCTCTGCCAGTGCCTCTACTCGGCTAGGGGGAGTAAGGGCAAGTGGGCTGTCGGGCTGGGAGGGATGCTCCTGGTAAGGGGAAGGAGCACCTAGAGGGTGAGCTGGTGGGGCCTGTCTTGTCCTGGGAGACCTGGCTGCCATCCACTCCCGTAGCAAATGGAATTCCTGGGCCGGCATATGGCCCGGAAACTCAACATCAACTACTTCGACTACCTGGCCTCCTCCTACCGTCACGTGGTCCGGCACTGGCCACTGGGGGCCACCTTTAACCCTGGCATCGTGCAGCGGAAGACACGCACCTACAACAAGCCAAGTATCTCTGACCTAGACGTGTGACCTGAATGTGACCTGTACCCCAACCTTCTTTTCCCTACATTCTCTTTCACCTCCAGCCTGAGGCTCCATCCACTGGCTTTTCTGTCACTAAAGCTGCCTCAGCCCCAGCCAAGTAGTTTTTGTTTGTTTGATTGCTTGCTGGGGGCGGGGAGCTCCTTCTAGGGTCTTCCCCTAGTGCAGACCTTCTATCTTCTTCAGCTGATGGGTTGGAAGAGGAGATGACAGGGACATGTGGCCAGGCCTCTAAAGAGGTTGAACTCCTCACCTGAAGGCTCAGGACTTTTTGTTCCTCTTGGCCAACAGTGCTGAACTGGTCCACGTGGCCTCAGAAGTACGAGCCAGTGAGTGAAGTCCAGGAATCAGACTCTGATTGGCCCATTTTGGCTCCGGCACCCAGGCACCTGTCCCTGTTCCATCTAGCATGAGGTGGGGAACAGCCAGAGGCTATGCCATGGGCCTTCCCATGCAGCCAGGGCCAGGTATCCCCACATTTCTTCTGCACACCTAGAGAGCGGGCTTCCAGAGTCCTCAGCCAGGGTGCGAGCCCTACCCCACCCGTGAAGATGCCCTGTCTCCCTGCTGAACTTCCTTGTCCAGAAGAGTACCCTAGTCTCATGGCACCTGAGGCCTCCTGGTGCTGGAGCTGTGTGGAGCAGAGGAGGCAGGGAGGCATGGACCTCCAGGAGCAATGCCTGCCTCTGTCTACTTGGTCAGCATGTTGACATGACTGGGCACACAATTTGCAGAGTCCCATGCAAGTGGAAAGTGGAGCTTCTTGTTAAAAAGTTATTAGGGGAGCTGATGTGTGGATCGGTTGATTGATAGAGAGTGCTTGCCTAGCATTTGTGAAGCTCAGAGTCATAAACCAGACATGGTGATGCATGCCTCTGGAATCCCAAGTAGGAGGTAGAGACAGGAGGGTCAGGATTTCAAAGTCATCCATGGCTCTCTAGCAAGTTCGAGGCCAACCGGGTTACATGAGACTGCCTTCCCTGCCCCCCTCCTCAAAAAAGCAAAACAAAGGAGAAAGCAAAGAGCAGGCAGGGTCCTGGATCCCTGAAGGACTTGGATGCTTGCTTGGGCCTTGCAATGGGAAACACTGGGAGTTGTTAGCTGAGAGGCCCTGTGAACCTGAGGATTGATAGGGGGCCAAGGCTATAGGAGTTACACAAAGGATTCTGTGGAAGGTACAACCTACAGGATTTAAAGCTGGCTGGAGACTGGGAAGCGAAGAACTTCTTGCGTGTCCAGTTTCTGGGCCAGCTACCAGGATAGGAATGAGATTTCTGAGTTGGGCAAGGCCCAAGGAGCATATGGGATGTTACAGGGGAGAAATTGATTTCTTATTGACTTATTTTATAGTGCTGGGGCTCAAGCTCAGGGCCTCACACACGTTAGGCATATGCTTTACCACTGAGCTGCCCTCCCAGCCCTACAGGAGACATTTTAAAAGGCAGAAAAGTATGAAGGAATCAGGGTGGGTGTGGAGGGGAGAGAAAAGCACATCTCTGGAGCTACGTTAGTTTCTTTTCTTGATACTGGGACCAAATAGCTGACAAAAAGCAACTTAAAGGAGGAGGAAGGGTTTATTTTTTTATTTTTATTTTTGGTTTTTTGAGATAGGGTCTCACATAGTGAATTGGACTAGAGCGAGACCCTACCTCAAAAAAAAAAAAAAGCCAGACATGGTGTGTACTTGTAATATCAGTGCTGGGGAGGCAGAAATAGGTGGATCCCTGGGACTCACTGGCCAGCCAGTCAAACCTACCTGGCAAGTTCCAGGCCAGTGAGAGAACCTGTCTCAAAAAATATAGAGCAACTGAGGCAAGGTGACCTCCCATCCTTCAAGACCTGTAGCCAACGGTATGTCATCATTCAGCAAGTTGCTGGTTTCCTGCAATGGGGGTGGTGTGATAAGAGGACAAACCCTAGGAAGCACCTGTCTCAACATGTGTCTGAATGGGTCGTACGTGCTGACGTCTGTCTGAACAGAAAGTTACACAGAGGGCCAAGCACCAGTGTGGAGGGGTTGAAGTGGGAGAGTGCTAAGAGGCAGGGAGAATAGGATTTTTGAGCATAAACATCCCTCCCCAGTCCAGCCTATAGGCCTTCCCCTTGAAATCTCTTTCTAAAACTTAAAAAAAAATTTATTTACAAGAAGAAAGAGAAGAGAGACAGAATGGGTGTGTGAGGGCCTCTAGTCGCTGCAAACTCCAGATACATGTGCCACTTTGTGCATCTGACAAATTAATTTTATCTCTCTGGGTTTTTGTTGTTTGTTTTTGTTTTTTGAGTCAGGGTCTTGCTCTAGCCCAGGCTCACCTGGCATTCACTCTATAGTCTCAGGATGGCCTCAAACTCATGGCAATCCTACCTGTGCCTGCTGAGTGCTGGGATTACAGACATCTCTTCTAGTTGAGCACCCACTCGGGTTGAGTCCAGGGGCTAGACTTGTAAGGCAGCTGCAGATGCACCTGAGGTGCCTCGGGGGCAGGGGCAGTCCTCCCATGAAGTCATTAGGTCGCAGAGACTACTTACTGTGCACATTAATGACACAGATAGTCTCTTTAGTAGACTCTGCTGTGAAAACTGGGGGGTGGGGGGAGGTTGGCGTGTGGGGTGCAAATTTGGCACCAGCTTCCAAAGCAGACTACAGAAGAAAAGGGTCACCTGATGGTGATAGCATCACTTACTTGGGAGATACCACCTTAACCAGATGACCAAGGTGAACATCAGTCACACTGACTCATATGATCTGCAGTGAGAAGACAGGCTTCCATAGCCTCATCCAAGCGAACAGCAGACAAAACCCGAATGAAGCTGAGCGTGGTGGCGCACGCCTTTAATCCCAGCACTCGGGAGGCAGAGGTAGGAGGATCCCCGTGAGTTCAAGGCCACCCTGAGACTCCATAGTGAATTCCAGGTCAGCCTGGGCTAGAGTGAGACCCTACCTCGAAAAACAAACAAACAAACAAAAAAGACAGGTATGTGGTGGTGTGTGCCTATAATCCCAACACTTGGATCCCAAAATGCTGAGTCAAGATAATCTTGAGGGCTGGAGAAATGGCTCAGCAGTTAAGGCACTTGCCTCCAGTGCGTAAGGCCCCAGGTTCAATTCCCCAGGTCCCACATAAGCCAGACCCACAAGGTGGTGGCCCTGGTGCATATTCTCTCTCTCTCTCTCTCTCTCTCTCTCTCTCTCTCTCTCTCTCTCTCTCTCTCTCTGCTTGAAAATGAATAAATAAAATAAAAAGAAATAAAATATTTTTAAAAAGATAATCTTGAGTTCTGACTGAGCCAGCCTGGGCTACACAGTGAGCCCAGTTGAAGGGTAGGCTTTCAAATACTCCTCCACTCTGCAAAACTGAATGTCATTCCTTAAAAACAAGGAAAGACTGAGATTCTGTCACAAACCACAAAGACTAAGGAGTTATGTTACCTCCCTTCTGCCTTCAGTGCAATACCTGGAATTAATTAATTGGTTCCTGGAACAGAAAGGGAATGTTCGTGGGAAAATACACTTAAGGATGACCTTGAACTTCGGATCCTCCTGCCTCTACCTCAGAGTGCTGGCACTATGCCTGGCGAATGGGAAGTCTTAGCACCCACGCTTTGACCTTAACCTTGGCACCGAAAACACCAGCAGGTGGTACCCTGGATTTGAGCTGTACCAGAGGCCACATCTTAGTCTGAAAACCTGCGGCTGGTTGCGGAGAGCTTTCAGTGAGTGAAGAACCTGCTGTGCAACTATGAAGTCCTGACTTGGGATTTCTAGCACCCACGCAAACCACGTCAAAGCTGGCGGTGGCAACACATTCCCGTAATCCTAAACCCGGGAGGCAGAGACAGAAGGATCCCTAGGACTTGCTGACCATACTCTCGCCAAGTCAGGAAACTCTAGGTTCGGCTAGAGATCCTCTCTGGAAAAATAAGGTAGAGAAGGACGGAGGAAGACAACACCAACCTCTGTCCTACACACACACCACACAAACCTTTTGCAAACTGGTGACTGTGAGTGGAAAATACCTTCCTTGTCAAATATAGCAAGTTCTAAATAGGAAGTATTTCCTCCAGATTTTGGTTGAAAATGGAAGTTTTCTCTTTTTAGCTCAAATCGATCTTAGAGCGTCGCTCAGACCGAGAGAACCCAGGGGCTGAAGGTGCAGCTCAGAAGCAGAGCGCTTGATTAGCAGGTGGGAAGCCCTGGATTCACCTCCACTGCTGCAAACAAACCCAGAATGAGTGGCAACGTGTTGGGTTTTAGAGCTGATGACAGCAGTTGCTATGCACAGCTCAAGAGACCTGAATTTTGAAACCAAAGTACCTGCAGGGCTGTTTCCTTCAAGGGCCATTTGGGGGAATCTGCTGTATATCTCAAAGTTTGCTCTCGGTCATTATCCGTCTATCAATATCTATTCACCTATTACATAAGAATGAAGTGCTAGAGATCAAACATGCCAAGCAAGTGCTCGACCACTAAGCCACACCCCCGGGAACCTCACTCATTCACCAGTTGTAACTGAGAATAACCTTGAACTCCTGATTATCCTGTTTCCTCCTCCCGAGCACTGAGATCACGGGTGTGGGCCACCCAGTCTAATTGCATTTCCCTTAAGTATTTATCAGTAGGCTTGTTGGGTTATATGACAATTTTATTTTTCATCTTTTTTTGATAGTATAGGGGATTTAACCAAGGGCCATGAGCATGCTAGGCAAGTGTGTTATCTATTGAGCTATCTTCCCAGCCCTTTATTCTATTTTTGAGACAGGATCTCACTAAGTTGCCCAGGCCAGCCTGAGAAGATGAATCACAGGTCTATGCCACCAGGCTGGTTGTACTTTTAATTTTTTGAGAAGCTTTGATACTGCTTGCGTGGTGGCTGTGCTGATGGACATTTCCCATCAGCTCGACCAAAATTAGAAGGTTTTTTTTTTTGTTTTTCAAGGTAGAGTCCATCTGTAGCCCAGGTTGACCTGGAATTCGCTATGTAGTCTCAAGCGTGGTCTCGAACTCATAGCAATTTGCTTACCTCTGCCTCCCAAGTGCTGGGATTAAAGGCGAGCGCCACCACACCTGGCCCCACTTACTTTCTCATTTCGTGGAAGGGGTGAAAGTTTGAGTCTGTCTTACAAGAGCCCTAACCCTAGTCAGGGACCTAAGGGCCCCCCCATCTCCTAATACTGTCATCTTGGTAATTAGGTTTCACTGCACAAATTCTAGGGTAACAAAACATTCAGACAAGCTGGTCATGGCGGCACATGCCTTTAATCAGGAGGCAGAGGTAGGAGGATCGCCGTGAGTTCAAGGCCACCCTGAGACTACATAGTGAATTCCAGGTCAGCCTGGACTAGAGTGAGAACCTACCTTGAAAAAAAAAACAAAAAACAAACAAACCCTTCAAACAATAACCCTGAGGTCCAATTGTTACACTTTGACCCTTCCCAGGGCTGGGAAGATGGCTCAGCGGTTGAAGGCCTTTGATCCCTGCACTTGGGAGGCAGAGGTAGGGGGATCAATATGAGTTTGAGGCAATCCTGAAACTAATTCCAGGTCAGCCTGAGCTAGAGCAAGACCCTACCTCAAAAAATCAACAAACAAAAAAATTTTCAAAGTCTTTTTTGGCTACATATTGAATTTGAGGCCAGCCTTGGGCTCCATGAGACCCTGTCTCAAAGAACTTTCCCCATTGGTGAGTTGGAAGCACAAAGAAAGGGTAGGGCTAGTGTCCTTCAGCTGTCTGAAAGGTTGGGAGGGGCATTAGTTACTTTTCTTGATGCTGGGGCAGAATACCTGGCAAGAATAAATTTGATGGAGAAAACGTTTATTTCTGCTTCCAGCTCAAAGGCAAAAAGTAAAATAAAAGGTATGGTGGCTCACACCTTTAATTCCAGCACTCTGAATAAACAGGATTGCCATGAGTTCAAGGCCAGTTTAAGCTATAGAATGAGTTCCATGTCAAAAGACTGAATGAAATGAACAGCGTCAGTGAACTGTGGGATTTCTGGGTATAAACCTTATCAAATGGAGCACAACATAATGTAATTCATAGAAACCTACATGGGCCTGGGGAGATGATTCAGTGGTTAAAGGGGCTTCTTTGCAAAGCTTGCAGCCTGTCTCAATTCCCTAGTACCTATGTAAAGCCAGACACAAAAAGTGGCTCATGCATCTGGTATCGTTTGCAGTGGCAAGAGACCCCCCGACGCACCCATAGACACACATGCAAATAAATAAAAATGTTTTTAGAAGAAAGCCTGGTGGCTGTAGAGATGGCTCAGCTTGCTTGAAAAGCCTGATGGCCCACATAAAAAGCCAGAGGCACAAGATGACACATGCACCTGGAGTTTGCAATAGCTAACTAGGCACCCTGGAGCACCCATTCTGTGCGTGCGTGCGTGCGTGCGTGCGTGCGTGCGTGCGTGTGTGTGTGTGTGTGTGTGTGTGTCTTTCACTTGCAAATAAATTTTAAAAAGAAAGAAAACCTACACAGTTTGCTGTTTGGTGCTTTTTTTTTTTTTTTTTGAGGTAGGGTCTTGCTCTAGTCCAGGCTGACCTAGAATTCACTATGTGGTGCCAGGCTGGCCTCAAACTCATGACTCATGGTGATTCTCCTATCTCAGCTTCCCAAATGCTGGGATGAAAGGCATGTGCCACCATGCCTGGCTGTTATTTGGCTTTTTTTTAAATATTTTATTTGGCTTTTGAAACAGCGTCTTGCTGTATCTCAGGCTAGACTGGAACTCATTATGTGACCCAGCTTGTCCTCAAACTTGTGATTCTCCTGCCTCAGCCTCTCCAGTGAGTGCTGGGATTACAAACATGTACTGCCATTCCTGGCACTGCATGAGTCTATTACCTTGAGTTAAGTGCTCTCGTGTGCATGTGACTGGAGTTCCTGCATGTGGAAGTATTGAAAGCGAGATAAAAATGATGGTCAAGCTGGAATCCTGGTGATTCAAGTTCCATGGAAGCTGAGGAAGGAAAAATCACAAGAATGATGGACAGTTTCCATAGCGATGAGGTATGGTCCCCAGGAGACTAGTTCCCAGGAGAGTGAGGAGTAGAGGAGCAGCCAGAGGGGGAGCTGTGAGTGTGGAGCTGAGGAACCAAAGGATGGTTTGGCAGGAGCTCACTCGTGCCCATGGGGGCCACATTCCAGAGTAAACGCTGACCATGTACAACCCAGAAGAAGGTGGAGCAAAGTAAGGGTGGGATTTATGATGCGATTGCCAGACTGGCCCACAGGGCTGTTTTTAAAATTTTTTCTTTATTATCCATAATTAGATACATTGAATGAGCAAGTAATGAGTTGATTCCCCCAATTCCCCTCTTCCCTGTCCCCAATCAGCTGGATATCCTCTTCCATGAGGAGTCTGGATCAGACCATGGGATAGAGGGCTCTGGAAAGCCTAGGAGTCAACCCGGTTCCTCCCCCACTTTGTATGTTGTTACTGAGGGGATCAATGTCTCTGTGAGTCCCACAGGGCTTTGAGTGCTGGCAGGTGTCCTCTGCCAGAACCTGCCCAGAGGTGACCAAGACAAGCAGAGAGAGAGAGAGAGAGAGAGAGAGAGAGAGAGAGAGGGGGGGGGGGAGGAGAGACAGAATGGGAGCGTCAGGGCCTCCAGCCACTGAAAACAAACTCCAGATGCAGGCACCACTTTGTGCATTTGGATTTACATGGGCACTAGAGAACTGAACTCAGGTCACTAAGCTTTGCAGGCAAGCAAGCGCCTTAATCGCTGAGCCATCTCTTCAGCCCTTATTTAACTTTTAAAAAGCACTTACTTATTTGGGACTCAGAGAGAGGAAGAGAGAGAAGGGGCATCACAGGCCCTCCTGCCACTGCAGATGAACTCCAGATGCATGCACCACACTGTGGCTCTTCTGGGGTGCTGGGGAATCAAACTCAGGCTATCAGGCTTTGCAAACAAGTATCTTTAACCATTGAGCCGTCTTTCCAGCCCTTAATTAACTTTTGAAAGTATCTACTGGGACTGGGGAGATGACTAAATGTTTAAAGGTACTTGCTTGCAAAGCCTGTCAGCCTGGGTTCAATTTCCCAGCCACCCACATAAAGCCAGAGGGGCATTTGTTTGCAGCAGCAAGAGAATCTGGCGCGCGCGCACACACACACACACACACACACACACACATTAATTTTTAAAAGTACTTATTTGTGTGCACTGTGTTGTGGGGCAGGGTCTCTAGATGCTGCAAATGAGCACACACCCACCTTTATGTGGGTGGCTGGAACAATGAACTTTGACAGTGGGTTTTGCAAGCAAGCATCTTGAACCACTGAGTCATCTCTCTGCCATCTTCCCTTTTTAAAAAATATTTTTCTTGGGCTGGGGAGATGGCTCAGCGGTTAAGGCACTTGCCTCCAGTGCCTAAGGCCCCAGGTTCAATTCCCCAGGACCCACATAAGCCAGACAAACAGGTGGTGGCCCTGGTGTGCTCTCTCTCTCTCTCTCTCTCTCTCTACTTGACAATGAATAAATAAAAATATTAAAAAATTTTTTTCGGGCTGAAGAGATGGCTTAGCGGCTAAGGCGTTTGCCTGCAATGCAGAAGGACCAGAGTTCGATTCCCCAGTGCCCATATACAGCCAGATGCACTAGAGGGCGCATGTGTCTGGAGTTCATTTGCAGTGGCTTGGAGGAACCCTAACCCCCCCTCAAATAAATAAATAAAATATTAAAAAAAATTTTTTTTCTTGGGGCTGGAGAGATGGCTCAGCGGTTAAGGCACTTGCCTCCAGTGCCTAAGGCCCTGGGTTCAATTCCCCAGTATCCACATAAGCCAGACCCACAAGGTGGTGGCCCTGGTTCTCTCTCTCTCTCTCTCTCTCTCTCTCTCTCTCTCTCTCTCTCTCTCTGTGCTTGAAAATGAATAAATAAAAGTTTTTCCAGGTAGGGTCTCGCTCTAGCCTATGCTGACATGGAATTCACTATGTAGTCTCAGACTGGCCTCGAACTCACAGCCATCCTCCTCCCTCTGCCTCCTGAGTGCTGGGACTAAAGGTGTGAGCCTCCACATCTGTCCTGTTTTCAATTTTTTAAAAATATTTTTATTAGCTGGGCATGGTGGCACACACCTTTAATCCCAGCACTGGAGGCAGGTTTCACTCTGTATCCTAGGCTGGCCTAGGACTGTGTAGTTCAGGCTGGCCTCACCCACAAGACAATCCTGCCTCCTGGGGACTGCAATTGCAAGTATGAGTCATCAATGCCTGGCTTATTTTATTTAGATGGGACTCACTGGGCAGCTCAGGCAGCCTGGAATTCATTAAGTAGTCTAGGTTGGCCCTGGACTTGTGATCTCCTGCTTCAGCTTCCCCTGTCCTGGGATGATAGTATTAAGCCAAGAGCCCAGTGTGTCTCTATTAGGGGAAATAAGGCATTTTACAATATGTCTGGGATTTGCTGAAACTGACAAAGTAGGGAGCTGGAATGTGCGTGAAGCAGCCTTTGGTGAAGGTGGTGACGGGCACTGCTGTCCTCTCATGCGCTAGTTCCCTCTGCTTTTGTGAATTTTTGCTATTTCCCACAATGAATCAAAAAATCGTGAAATTTTTGGGCTTTGTAATTAAATTTGCGTGTTTTGGGGCTAGAAATATTGCTCAGTATTAAGGCACTTGCCTGAAAATCCTAACAACCCAGGTTCAATTCCCCAGGACCCACATATTGGCACATGAATTTGGAGTTTGCAGTGGCACGCCCATGCTGGCTCTCTCATGTGCTCTCTCGTTTTCTCTCTCTCTATCTATCTCTCTGCTTGCAAATAAAATAAAAATTTGCATGTTTTTGGATCCTAGTAAGTTATTGTGGACTAATCACCTATTAATCTTTAGGGTTGCATCATCTTTTGTAAAAAGTTCACTTATACCACTTACTTGTTCTAATCAGATTATTAGCCCGATGTTATATTTAGTGCAGATATTTTCTACTGCTCGGATATTTGCTCTTTGTTTTGGGCTCTTTTCATGAAGAAAACTATGGTTGTGTTGCTTCAAACTCTCTTACGGCTGTGCCTCTGATGTCGGCCTTCGTTGCGGATTGGATATGAAATATTCTCCACCAAGGATTGTGTGTAAGGCCAGATTCCCAGTGCAGTAGTGTTCAATGTTGGGGCTTTATAATTATTGTCAAATCATTCATAATTATTGTGGAAATTAGGATGTGGAGGAAATAGGTCACTGGGGGTGTGACCTGAAAATGTATACCTTATTCCTAGTACCTTCTGTCCCTCTCTGCTTCCTGTCTGCTGTGAAGTGAGCAATTTGCCATCTTCTGACAAGATGTTCTGCCTCACTAGGGCTCAGAAACAATGGAGCAGTGACCTGAAACCTCTGAAACCATGAGCCAAAAATAAATGTCTCCTTCCTTAAGTTGTTGTATTAGGTAGTCACAGTAATGAAGTGACAGCCTCTAAAGACCTTTTAGAGTAGGACCCCTCCCCTAGGCCTCCAGCCGATCATCAGCCAGCCCTTGATGCTACCTCCACCATGGCAGCCATTTCTAGGGCTTGCTGTCTCTGCAAAGATGCTCCTGACCTGGAAGTGGGACATTACCTTGTTCTTAGCTGAGCTTGCAGGGCCGTCTCTCCCCATTCAGAGTCCTAGCTGAGGCAAAAGACAATGGCTCCATTGGCCACCTTCAACCCTTGCTGTCAGCCCCCTTCCCTGCACTGTGGGTGAATTCCTGCTGACTTAAGTAGTCTCGTAGACTCTTCACCATGTCCCTGTCCCCAGAGTCTAGACCTCTTCTATCCCACTGAGTCACCACACACCCCTAGCATCTCAGTTCAACTTCCCATTCTCTGCCCAGCGGGGGGTGGGGGGGTGGACCAGACTGACAGTGATTCTCTAGGAGAAGCCTCAGAATGGCAAAGGGTGGTGACAGGATCACAGGGCCCGAGGGTGGGCACATTAGGCTCTCCAGCTGGAACACAACAGTGGGATTCCCCACTTTGGCCCGGCCTTCTGGGCAAGGCTAGTATGAACAGGAGGAGGAGACACAGTCACGTACCAAACACTGGGACCCTCAATGGGAAGGAAGAAGGGCAGAGCTGAAAGTTGAACCAGAATAGCAAGAACCCCTCTTTAGGGGGTTCCGCTGGAGTGGCTAGAAGGCCTAAGAAGAGCCATTGGCTGAGGCTCTGGCCTCCTCCTCTCTAGCTCCCCAGGCTCTAGCTTTCAGTAGAAGACACTTGAAAAGGCACTTTGGGTGAAAGAGTCTGGAACTTCTCAAAAGCTGAGTCAACGCCTTTTCCAACCTCTCCTGTCTGGACCAGGGATGGGGGGTGGGTAGACACCATGGCCTACAGATGTAGAAGGGCAAGTGGGAGCAGGGATGCCATGATCAAAAGCAGGGCAAGAAGGTCCAAGTAATTGCGCCTGGGCCACATGTGTGCTGCGCACCCGGCCTCGTCCGGACTGATGGCCAAGGCCTCTACCCAGCTGGCCCTCCCCCGTCTTGCTGCGCCCCAGGGGTGGGGCTGCGGGATCCACCAGAGCTGGAGAAAGGCTCATCGGAATGGTTCCTTCGGGAGCAACCGGCCGGCCGCGGAACACATGTGTCCGCGGTGGACTTGTCTGTCGCGGGGGTTGGGGACTAAACGGGAGGTGTGACGGACAAAGAGGGATTGATCCGGGATGTGGATAGGAAAAGCTGACACAGGGATGGAGGCGGGATAAGGGATGGGGAAAAAAGAGTAGAGTGACAGAAGAAGGGGACCCAGGAAACATTGGAAAGGAGGGGGGAGGGGGGCAGAAGACCGAGGGGCCACCGAGGGACAAAGTACTGGGACAGAACGAAGGGATGACAGGGGGTTGGTGAGGGGGATCTAGAGGAAGTGGGAGGACAGGGTGGGGGAGGGGATAGTGTCCAGGAAAAAGCAGTAAACACGAGGTGAAAGGATCGCGCCTGGCACGTCCTGCCAGTGCCCCGAGGGTCCGCTTGGTAATTAGGCCTCGTTCCAGATGCGCCCCCCAGTCCCGCAATCAAAATGCTAATTGGCCCGGAGCCTCTGGCGGTGCCTCGGCCCGTTCCCTCCTGGGAAGGGGTCCGGACAAGTGGCGCGGCTCGGAAGACCCTCGCCCCCGCCCCCCACTGCGCGCCTGGCCGGCTGCTGTTCAGCGATCAGGGGGAGGCCGCGCCCGCCCCTCGGGAGCGCCTGCCACGCAAGACGAATGTCCCGCCGTCGCAGAGCCGGGCCGCTGGCCTAGAGCAGGAGGGCGGCGCCGGGCAGCGGGTGCCGAAGGCGGCGAGGCCGCGCAGCCCGGGCGCGTGCGTCCGCCGGGTCGGTCCGCACAAGGTCACCGCGGGGCGACGAGCGCGTCCCCGCCGGCCGCTCCCGGAGATGCTCTGCGACCTCAGGCCACGGCCGCAACGGGCGGCTGGGGCGAGCCCCGCGCAGAGACCCCAAGGCCGGGCGGGGCGACGAGGGGACAATGGCGGCTACGGGCCTTAATTGGAGACCTAGGTACCCGCGCGCGGCCATTGTGCGGCCCCGAGCCCCACGCCCTGCCATTGGCCGCTGGGCCTTACGTCATGGGGGCCGCAAACTCCGGGCGGGCGGCCACCGGAAGGGTGATCCGCTTGGTTACGGGGCCGCAGGGGGAGCTGCAGATGCGCGGAAGGGCGGAAACTACCAACGAAGCCGAATTTTGGAATCAGTGGCGTGGCAGCCCCTTCCACCCCGCACACTCGGCTTGTCGCGACGCCACTGTGCCGGACATCTGCCCCGCAGGAGGCGGGGGCGGGGAGGCCCCTTCCCACGGGCACGGGGTCAGGTGGGGTGACCGAGTGGCAGGAGACACTGCGGCACAGGGCGCGCAGGCTCCCCATGGCGCTCTCGCTGCCTCAGCATCCGTTCCTGGCTCTCCCGTCTCCCCCCGCCTTCGCACACCCCGCGCCTCCATGCCGCAAACGCGGCATCCTGGACCCGGCTGGGGTCCGCCTGCGTTCTCCCCAAATGACCCCGAGTCCGGGACGCGTGGGTGTCGGGTCGTTCCCACCTCCCCCCCCCCACCAGCCCGACGATGCCGCCGAGCGTCGGGCCGCCATTCCCCCGAGCCGCGCGGGGGAACTCCCCACATGCCGAGACGAGGCATCCCCAGGACCCCCTCCCAGGAGACCCTGGCCGGGCCGGGCCAGCCCAGCTCTTTCCGCCGGCCTCTTCCCCTCCCCCAGCGCCCGGCTTTAAAAGCTCGCGGCTGCGCTCGGCCGTAGGCAGAGAGGCTGCGGGCTCGGGAGGCCGGCTCCGGAGCGGTCCGATTGCCGAGCCCCGCCCCCGGACCCCCGTTCCTGCCTCTCTCCCTCCCTCCAACGGCCCGCCCTCCCTGCGCACCCCTCCCCCCAGGACCCCCGCCCCCTCCCGCCGCCGCCGCCGCCGCCGCCGCCGCTCGCTCCGCAGAACAATAAAGCCAGCCTCCCAAGACCCCCGCCGAGGACCCCCCCGCCCGGCGACTGAGCCTCCACGTTCAGCCTCTCCGCCGGCGTGGGCTGACCGCGCCCGGGCGCTGGCCACGGTGCTGCCCGGGCTGGCGCTGGCCGCGGTGCTGAAGCTGCCGGCGCTCCGGCCTCTGCGGCTGCCGTGTTCTCCCCGCCCGGCGCTGCCGCCGCCGCGGGCATGGGGCGCCGCTGACTGAGGCTCCGCCGCCGCGGCGGCGGGGGGAGGGGGCGGCGGGGCCGGGCCAGCCCTGCACCCATTCACAGCCTCCGGGCCCGGGACGGAGCTGTTCCCCCCTCTTCGCCCCCCCAGCCTCCTCCCCCGCCTGTCCAGGGGCGGCACTGCGGGCTGGGAAGCCGGGACCAGAGGAAGGAAGGAAGGAAGGAAGGAAAGAAGAAAGAGAAGAGGAGAGGAGAAAGGAAGGAAGGAAGGAAGGAAGAGGGATTCCCAGGGGCAGAGAAGACACAGGACAGGAAGGAGGAGAGAGGACTGCACTCGCGTGGCAGTGACCCACAGGCTAAAGTGGAGACGGTGCTACCTCCGCTGCTCCTCGGATGGTGACGGGGCCCCGCCGCGGCCGCAGCCCCCCCGAGCCCCGGCTCCGCAGGCCCGCAGCGCCGGAGCCTCCCAGGAATCATGCCCAGATCCTTCCTGGTTAAGAAGGTCAAACTCGACACATTCTCTTCAGCAGACCTCGACGGCTCCTACGGGCGCGCCCGCAGCGATCTCGGAGTGCGACTTCAAGATAAAGGTGCGCTTGAGGCTGGGACAGGGCCCCAGGGCTTAGCTGGAAGGGGTGGGTGACCAGAGTGTGGCAGATTGGCGCGTCAGAGTTGGAGGGGAAAGAGATTCAAGGGTAGCAACCTGAGGCTGGAGACAAGAGTGTGAAAGGAGGGAGGCCGGGAGATCTAGCGGAGAGGCAGGCCAGACCCCGGCAAAGGCAGGGCAGAGTGTGGATTCGGGAACGGCAGGGCCGGGAACAGGAGGAGACACTGAAGGCATACACTGACCCACTCCCTGACCTGTTCTAAGGCATTCACAACTGCATGGACACCTGCTGACATGACAGGGCCCCGTTACATGGGTCCTTTCAGACTTGCACCCAGAAATCTGGGCCCACCTCACTACCCTCCTCTTTCCCTTGGCACCACCTGCAGAACCCCTGCTAGGGTTAGGAAATGTTGGAAGCGCCAAGGAGTAGGCACCGGGTCCAACAGGCCTGCCCACCTGTCAGGGCCAAGGTACCAGAAGAGGCAGCAGCGGTTTCTTCCCTGAAGTCAGGACTGGGAAGCAAGGGGTGGGCAAGGGAAGTCAAGGTATTGGAGTCAGGAGAGGCTCTTTGTGTAAGGATGCCCAAGTTCAAGGACAACTGTTAGCTTGCGACAGCTGCATGGCGTGGCAGAGCAAGTGTGACCTGCAAGAGCGTGAGCCTGTGTGGGCCCATGTGACTGCGTGTGACCATGTGACTTTGTGCGCTTGTGTGTGACCCTGTGTGAGTGTGTGCCTGCCTGTGTGCCACTACATGGAACCATGTGACTTGTGAGGCCGCTGTGCACCATGTGACTGAGAGTGTGTCTGGGATGGCTGCATATGTGACCCTGAATGAGTGAATGGTGAGGGCCAGGCTAGGGCCCATGTGCAGCCTACCCTAAGGGAAGACACTGGGGCCCACAGCTGGGAGCTTGGGTATAACCCTGAAAGTGCCAGAGCCTGCATTGTTAGGGGTGCGCGTTTGTGACTTCGAGGTTAAGAGATCTGTCTTGTACCTTGGGAACCGCAGTTACCATGCTGTCCTCTGCAGCTTGCCCCTGTGAAGGTGTCCCCTAGTGGATATCCTGGCAGTCCTCCTAGTTGCCTGTTGGGGGCTTGAGCCGGTCCTTGGAAGACGAGGGCAGTGTGGAACAGGGTAGGACCCAAGGGTGAAGGAGGATGGAAGAGAGTGGATGGAGGGAGATGGGCTTGAGCTGCAAGGGTTAGAGGTCAAGTCCAGTGAATGGTCAGAGAGGTGGGAGATGAGGGAGAAGTGCTGGTGAGGTGCTGACTAGGTAGAAGTCTCTTAGGTTTGCTGGTCTGGAAGCAGAGGGACTCAAGGCTGAGAGCGGGTTCTGGGAGGAGACGGTGGGGACCCTGGAGAGGAAACACCGCCGGGGTCTTTGGACAGGCGGTCCTGGCTTTGTGCGCGGCGGGTCTGCAGTATGTTGCATAATCAGGAAAAACTGCTGAAGTGGGGAGAACCCAAGGGGGAGGGGAGGGCAGAGGAGGAAGAGGGAAGCGCTGCCCCTCCCCCCTGACCTTGAGGCTCCGCGGAAGGGGGGCAGCCGCGCCCGAAGATGCGTCTGTCTCCTCCCAGAGCGAGGGCGGGGCGCCAGGGCGGCGGGGGCGGAGCGCAGCCCGGCCCAGTCTCACTCTCTCCTCCTCTCTCTCCTCTCCTCTCTCTCTTCCCCTCCCCGCGGCTTCCATCCTCCCTGCCCTGGGCTCCCCCCCCCCGGCCCCCTCTCCTTTGTCCTGATCCCTGCTCGCCTCCCTCTTGGTGTCTCCCGCCGCCCGGTTCCCCTCCCGCTGTCGGTCCGTCTCCACCGCCCGCAGGGTACCTCAGCGACTGCGTGGGGCCTGCGTCGGTCTACGATGGCGACGCCGAGGCCGCGTTGCTCAAAGGGCCGTCCCCCGAGCCCATGTACGCTGCGGCCGTGCGAGGAGAGCTGGGTCCCGCGGCCTCGGGCTCCGCGCCGCCGCCCACCCCTCGCCCGGAGCTGGCCACCGCCGCGGGCGGCTACATCAACGGCGACGCGGCGGTCAGCGAGGGCTACGCGGCCGACGCTTTCTTCATCACCGACGGGCGCTCGCGCCGGAAGGCCGCCCACGCCCACGCGGCCGCGGCCTCCTCTACAGCCTCGGCGGCGGCCCCCGACGGCGACGCCGGAGGAGGCAGCGGGCCGGGCGTGCGAGGCTCCGGATCCGGGGCCGCGGGCCGGGGCGGCACGCGCGCGGGGGCGGGCGCCGAGGCGCGCGCGGGGCCCGGGGCCGCGGGCGCCGGCGGCAGGCACGCCTGCGGCGAGTGCGGCAAGACGTACGCCACGTCGTCGAACCTGAGCCGCCACAAGCAGACGCACCGCAGCTTGGACAGCCAGCTGGCCCGGCGTTGCCCGACGTGCGGCAAGGTGTACGTGTCCATGCCGGCCATGGCCATGCACCTGCTCACTCACGACCTGCGCCACAAGTGCGGCGTGTGCGGCAAGGCCTTCTCGCGGCCCTGGCTGCTGCAGGGCCACATGCGCTCCCACACGGGCGAGAAGCCCTTCGGCTGCGCGCACTGCGGCAAGGCCTTCGCAGACCGCTCCAACCTGCGGGCGCACATGCAGACGCACTCGGCCTTCAAGCACTTCCAATGCAAGCGCTGCAAGAAGAGCTTCGCGCTCAAGTCTTATCTCAACAAGCACTACGAGTCGGCCTGCTTCAAGGGCGGCGCCGGCGGCCCGGCGACCCCCGCGCCGCCGCAGCTCGGTCCCGTGCAGGCCTAGGGCGGCGGGAGCTCCGCCAGCCGGGTCGGCTCTCGGCAAGTCGCGAAGTCTTTGCTGGCGTCCGCGCGGAGGGGCTGGAGGGCGGGCCCCTCCTCACAGCAATAGGGGCAGGGAGCCGGCCCCGCCCCGCCCCGCTCCCCAGGGGCCTTGCTCGCCCCTTCAAGCAATAGGGTCCCGAGGGGAGACCCACCCCGGAAAGCCCTCCCCTCTCCTCCAGGGTGCCCCAGGCTTTTTCCCAGCAATAGGGTTGATCAGACCCAGAACCGAACCTCATCTCTTAGCTGGGTCTCTGAAGACAGGGGTGAGGGGAGGGGAGGAGCGCCCTCCTCCCTCCTCTGCGCCCCTGGATCGCGTGGCAGAGACTCAGGTCTTCCCCCCACCCCTTCCCAAGCCTTCCAGGCCGGGCCTTCGGCCCTGGCATCCAGGGAGTGAGCCTCTCCCCGGCAGCAGACCGTAGGAGGAGCAGGAGAGCGGGCAGGCCTCAGAGGCGTCCTGCCCTACGGCTTAGCGGACCTCCTGGGAGTGCTAGACGCTTTGGGGAATCGCGAAGGGGCGGGACGGCAGCCCTCCTCTCTCTCTCTCTCTCGGGTTCTTTCTAGGGCCTCAGTCCGAGCCGCCCTCCTGCCCTCGCCTAGCGTCCTCTGCCAAATCCGAATTCTTCCAGCCCGGTTTCCCGGGCTCTGTCCTCCATAACGAATAATAACGACGCATATCGAACCGCATGGACTTATCGACCTACTCAGACCCCTGCTCCCTTCCTGCCCCGGGACCCCCTCCCTCGCTCCCCGGGCTTCCGGTGTTGGAGGACGGATTCCCGGGACGGCAGGCTGGCGTGCCACTTGCCCTCTAACACACCTCTGTATCTGCTTTGCGGGTAAAGCCCCCTGGGGGGGTTGCGGACGCGTCGGGTTCCTTTCTTTCTTTCTGTATTTATATGTTTTATTTATGAACAGATTGCACTCGGGTCAGGGAGGGGGCGCCGAACCCCCACCCTTCCCACCGACGCCCGGGGTTGGGGATGTACTGATTCCCTTCCTCTGACCCTGAGCCTCCTCCCCAGCTGGGCTCTGCTGGGAGCCTCGGACCCAGCCTCCCAGAGGCCGGACCCTCCCTCAAGGCCCAGGCCCCGCCCCCACTCGGTTGCCAACTTTCGCCGGTCTATGCCAAAGCCTCGGCGGCGACCCCACCCCAAGGGCCCGCCCCATTGGCCGCCGCCTCGTGACGTCACTGCATGCAGCCCCACCCCTCCTCCCGACCCTTTCCCCGGGCTGCCCGCTCCCCTTCCTTTTAGTTAGTCCGATGCCGACTATAGAGCAATAATGCGCACTGCATGCGAAGCTGCCGCGGCCTCTAGAGTTACTGAGAATCAGGTATACCCCTCCCTGCCCACTCCATAGGCCCCTAGATCAGGGATGCTGCGCGGGGCCGGCCGCGCAGACTTTCTTTCCCCCTTCCCGACCCCACGGCAGAGCCCAGAGGGCGTCACGGTTCCAGGGCTCGGGCGGAGTGGTACCCAAGCCCTTCCGTCAGTCGTCCAACACTCACAGATCGATCACTGGGTACCTCCGATGGGCCTGGCCCGAGGCTGCGTCCTCCCGAGACGTGGTGACCTTCCAGGCTTGGGTGGGCCGGGAGAGACGCACATGCTGGGCCCAGACGGCAGGCACCTCCTCCCACCTCAGTCCAGGTACACGCTGGGTGTAGTCGGGCTCTGCCTTCTTTGCCTTGGGCCTATGGTTCCAACCCAGATCGGACAGGCCCAGGGTCCCAAGGCCTAGCTCCACTAGGGCTGCCCGTACAAGTGCCCAGTCCTCTGAATCCCTGAGAAACGCGGCTCTGCTGTCTGTGCAGCTAAGGTGCAACAAGCTGGAGTCTATATGGCCAGCCTCATCCCCAGCACCAAGCTTGGATGTCCCCCTCCCAGAGGCGGACCTGTGGGTCTAGCATAACAGTGCCCACAACCAGCCCTCCCTACGCCATCTGGCGAGGTGCCCACCTTCCCAGCCCGGGCCTGCCCGCCTGTGCCGCATGCCTACGCACACACAGGCGCCCACCTCGCCCCACTCCGCACTCCTGTCTACCTACCTATGGAGAAGGCCAGAGGGCTGTGGGACCGCCAGGACCTTCCGCTTTGCCCCACACCCTGCCGCCGTGGAAAGCCATGGGCCCCCTCCCGCCCCCATAACTAAGCAGCACAATAACCGATTTAGCGAATTCAGGTAGAAGGAACGTTTTAGGTAGCACCTATTTTGTACTGATTCTAGGGCCCGAGGTGCGGGGCCCTCGGGTGGGGGCTGTGGCCGCCGGCCCGCCCCACCCCCACCCCTGCCTGCGCCCCGCCGCCTTGTACATATTCCCACCCGGAACTGGCCGGGATTTTTACTCGGGCCGAGCCCCTCTTCGGCCCCCCTTTTGGGGCCGGGCCGGCCGGACAGACGGACGGACGGACAGACCTCCTTCCTAAGCACAATAGCACCAGCTCCCCGGAGCGCCGCACCTCCACGAGGAGAATAAATGCCACTCTTGATAGAATTTGGTGTTGACTGATATGTCCTGTTGGGGTACTGCTGTGGGTATCTGAGGGTATCTGGGAATATCTTCCTGGTTCTGCAGGCCCAGTCCAGTTCTAGGAATAGCCAGCATTGGCTCTGGCTTTTCTCCTGCTGGAAAGGCCCAGCTGACCAGTCTGGCTGAGGAGTATCTGTCTGAGGGCAAAGCCATAGGCAATCCTGTGGCAAGTGAACCTGCTCTGGGCTGGGTATTGAGGACATTCATGGGTTCTAGGGTCTCTAGCCCAAAGGTCTAGGTCAAGCCGGCCTAATAATGGCCAGAGCAGGGGATACATAGTACGGTCTCTGGTCTCCTCATTCAGGATACCTTCACTTCCCCCTTATAGAGGCTTCTGCAGCTCCATCAACTGCAGGTTCCTCATCCTTAGCAAATCCTCTGAGAAGGCTATTGGAAGAAATGGGACCGCAGAAGTTTGAAGGTCTAGCTTCTCTTGGAGGTCTGCTGCTCTCATCCTGACCCCCAGACTGTGGAGGTGTGCTCCTGCTGGACTTCTGGGCTGGGCCCGTTACAAGGAGAAGATGCTGTGGTTTAGAGACGCTTCCTCAGCAACCCAGGGTGAGAGAGTTGAAGAAACAGGGGCAGGGCTCTGTGCCAGGTAGGAAGAGCAACGGGGTAATAGGACCAAGCAATGGCCTCTGGCAAGCAGCCGGGAAAGCACGAGTTGAATGACCCAAAGTCCTTGTAAATATGTGGCCATGATCTTTAACATGAGCAAGGGCCAGACCCACTCAGATTCCCCCCAGTGTCAAGCAGGGGAACTATGTCTCCAGCAGGTAGGTCATGGCCTGTGCCAGCTGCTTGGGGATGATTCCAGAGGGGTGGGTGTCCCCTTCTGAGGAGTTCCAACAGCAGTAACAATAGCAGGAGTGAAGGCACATCTGGCCGTGTGAGAGGTGGTGGTGGTGGGGGGACTGCAGAGGAACCTTTCCTGTTATTGTCCCTGGCTGGGTAGACATCAATTCCCATTTGTAAAAGAGGGAACTGAGACTCAGGGAAGAGATGAACATCTCGTGGAAGGATGGACACAGAGCTGCCTTTGACATAGCCTTGACTCAGTACCCCACCCACACCAATACTGGGATTGCACTGCATGCGACATAAGGCCTTGTAGGAAGTCTCCTAGCTGCCCTCTCCTTCCTAAGGGACTCTATGGCTTCAGGGTCTTGACTGGTTGTGTTTCTCTGATTCTGAGGGTGATAGGCCGGAAGGATGAAAACAACCTCCAGAAGGGCTGAGATGAATCCACCTCCCCGTTCCTCCCAGCAACCCGTGGATACAACTTTCTATCCCTGAGAATGAGTGGCCCAGGCTGAATTTGACTGCTGTGGAGTCCCCTCCTTGGCCTGCCCATAGCTCTAGGGTACTGGGGGTTAGTCTGAGGTTGTTTCTGAACCTCAAAACCTTCTTGGCCCTCTTAGTCCTCCAGACTTGCAAGGACCTCTTGTGTTAGCATCTCCAGCAGGGAGATCTTGATTTCCTTGCCACACATGCCTTTATCCCTAACCAACCTCATCCATTCTTTTTTTTGTTGTTGTTGTTGTTGAGGTATGGTCTCGCTCTAGTCCAGGCTGACCTGGAATTCACTCTGTAGTCTCAGGGTGGCCTTGAACTCACAGCAATCTTCCTACCTCTGCCTCCCAAGTGCTGGGATTAAAGGCGTGCGCCACCACGCCCGGCTCTCATCCATTCTTTTTCCTTTCTCCTGGCACTCTGAGACACACCTCATCTTGGACTTTAAGGTACTGAAGCCGTCTGTACTAGGCAATCCCGCTCTCAGGCTTCCACCTCAGCCCTTTACCTTTGAAGAAGGCCCTGCTTCCTGGTCATAGGCTCCACCACCTCACCAGAGACCTTGGCAGAACCATCGTTTCTGGCGGCTCTGGTCCACCCTCTGGTCACTTCAATCTCAGGGTGACTTGCTGTTAGCTTTGCACTGGGATTTCACCGAAGGCAGCTGTCTCCAAGGAGACCCTTCTCACTCATTGGCTGGTGTGCCCCTCTGGCCTTAGTGGCAGGCCTCAAATTTCACTCTAGTTTTTGGTTTCATATTGGAGGGTAGTACAGCCAGAGTGCTAGCCTGGGGACATGTGTGTAGACCTCGCACACACTCACAGAGAGGGTAGTAGGGAAAGGGTGGTAGAGCTCACAATCCTGGCTCCCAGGGGGACATTTTCTTCTACTCTGCCTCCTTTTGGGAGTCAGAAATCACAAAGGCCTAGCACTGTCTGGCCCAGGTGCAACTGTAAGGTGTGTGTTGGGCCAATAACTGTAATCAACAGAGGAATATTCTGGGAGACTGGCTAGAGTACCAGCTTAGTTGGTCCTGAATCACATGAGGGGTTCACCATGCCCAGGGTTGCCCTGCTCTACAGGCACCTACACAGACACCTACAAAATAGCCTGAGCCTGTTCACTATTGGACTGTAGCAGAAGAAAGCCTCATAGGAGCTAGAGGATCAGCGGAGGTAACAGAAGAGAGGTGAGCAGAGCGGAAAGGCTGTGGTGCCTGATATGAGAGGCCACCAAGCCCAGGGTGAGCCCCTTTCTCTAGAGGCGCTTCTTGGACGTGTTAACCCCATAATAGCAAGTCTTGTGCGTCCTGCTCCTTGAAATGTATTTGGCGAAAGCAGGCGATTTCTGAGGTCTAGGATGAGTGCACTGCGGCGCCTGGACCGGGCAGGGTGCATCTAAGGCCAGAGGCCCTTGGGGTCGATGCGTTGCTTCACTTAGAGGGGCGATCGCACACTAATTGCCTGGACATTGCTCCAGCTTGATCTTTAGACCTGGCCCTTGTGGCCAAGTCCCCCGAACGCCCCTTCAAGCGATCTCTGCCCAACTGACAGGGGACTTTCGGAGTGCCAAGGCGCCAGGGGCGTCAGCTCACGCCCGCCGGGTGAAGCGGGAGTTTCATCAATGATCCCCGCCACAAACCGACGCGGGCCGAGCGATGAAGAAACCCCGTGTTTGCAGAAACGGGACGAGGGACGGGCGAGAGGTCAGGACGGCGCAGCTCCAGGGAGCGGGGCGCCGGCACCCCGCGGCTCAGCCCGCTCCTCCGAGCCGGGTGGAACCTCCGCTGTCTTCCGCGGAGACGGCCGGCCGGAGCTCACCCGCCGAGCCGGCCTGAGATTGCAGCGCCCGAGGCGCCCGCGACGCCCGCGCGCCGCGCCTACAACTCCCAGGAGGCTTCGCGCCGCCCGAAGCTCCCAGGGTGCCCCGCGCCGGGCTCAGGCCCTGCCCCCCGGAGACCTCGGAGTACAAATGGGCTCGCCGGAGGGCCAGCAGCCAGTCAGCGGCTCCGGAGCCAGGGCTCGGGGCGTCGGGATCCGGGCTGTCGCGGCTGCGGCTACGGAGGCCGGCAGGGGGCGGCGGCGGTTGCTTAGGGTCCAGAGGCGGGGCCGAGGGCTCCAGGCGCTGAGCCCGGCCGACCGCGACTAGGCCGAGAGGAGGTGCGGACCGAGGCTCTCCATGGGCGACCGCGATGGAACGGGCGGTTCTCGGCGTCGGAGGACCGCCTCGCGGCTCTCCGTCCAGGGTGGTGGCGAGCCGGCGGCGGCGGAAGAGGAGATTCCGGACGCGGCCGCGAGCCCCGCTGTGGGCGCCGGGGGTGACGCGCCGGCCCGGACCCCGGCCCGCGCCCCGGCCAAAGACGGAGACGCCGGCGGCCCCTGGGAGCTGAGGTAGTGGAGTGCCTGCCCCTCGGCTCTGACCTCCCGGAGTGGCCGCAGCGAGTGCGAGCCCCGAGTCCGGGGTCTCCTGGGGCCTTGCGGAGCGGGGAGAGCTCCCTGCCAAGGTCACCCGGGTGGGGGCGAGGCTGGGCGGGCAGGCACGCTGGGGCAGGACCCCGAGGCCTTCCTGAGGGGCAGCGGACACTGGGAGCCCTGGGCTGGCGGCTTTCTTGCCTGGGAGGAGGGAGATGGTTGCTGGGCGGGTGGGCGGGTGTTATGAAGGGGTCCCTTTGCAGAGCCACGAGGGGTGCTCTGTGGGTAGGGAGGCTTGCAGACAGGGTCCAGCCGACTCTGAGGAGCAGGGAGTGGGCATTTACTGGGGCGGGAATCGTGCAGGACATTCTTGAGAGTGGCTGTAGGGCTCACTTACCCCTTTGCCATTGGATAGGAGGGCCCGAAGCTTGTTATCAGAATGAGGGCCTGCTGTAGAGACAGGGCTGAGTCCTGCGTGGAGACTTTCATCCCCTGATTGTAGTACAGGAGAGGTTTGGGTGCACACACCCGCAGGAGGGGCCTTGCTTAGGTGAGTAACTGGAAGGATTGGGAGGAGCAGTAGATCCCGAGGCCATCCCTAAGCTGCCTTTCTGGGATTCATCCTGGGGCCTTAGTAGCTCTGGGTTAGAGGGAGCTAAGGGGCCAAGTGGAAGTGGACAAGTGGGCTGGTAAAGCCTTGCTCTCTCAGTAACAATTGAGGCTTTTGTCAGTGGGCACTGGGCGGGGTGGGGGGCGCTTGACTGCCCTGGGGTGTTCACAGTTCACTGAGAGATAAGATAACTTCTGTGTGAAGCAGGCATGGCAGTGTGGACAAAGGTCTGGTAAGGAGGCCATAAAGGCACCATAGGGTTAGGAGGCTGGCTTTTCCTCAGAGAGGTGCTGGTTTCCTGTAGGTCTGGGCTGGTGTTCAGGGAGGCTGGCCAGACTTTCTGCTTGAAAAGGAATTGAGGGTCCTGGAGTTCCCCTCTGCTGACAGCCTCTGTTGCCCTTCTCTCCAGGAGGCAGGGGCATGGCTAGTATGATCTTCATAGGGAGCGGGAATGGGATGCTTTTTCTGTAATGTCCTGAGGTGATTCCAACTGTGGGCCAAGCTACACTCAAGGATGGTCAGGGGCGAGCAGCATAGTCCTGCTGTGGACAGACACTGAACATCTTCTGTGCTCTCTGGTGTGTGGATAGTGGGAGAGGTGAGAGGAGTTCCTGTCCTGAGTTTGATCTCCTTGGACAACACTCCTTCCTGCTTTGCTGCCCCTGATAAATGGATAGCAGATAGCAGAGTTTGGGGGGGGGAGAGGCAGGATTTGATCATCTCATTGTGGGTCTCCTTCCAACATGGGGATGCCACAGGCTTGAGGCCCTGTAGTTGAGGTGCTGCTCATGGCCACACCTTGTTCTGACTACCCTCCTAAGTAGCTGGCCTATAAGCTCACCCATTGTCACTCTTCACTCACCACCTACACACACACACACACACACACACACACACACACACACACACAGGGCCCAGCCCTCCCCTCCTCTCTGACCTCTTGACTCCTTCAGTTCCTTCCTATCTTCTCCTCTCCCAATACTTCCTGTTCTTTTGGGCTGGGCAGGTGAGACAGGTTCAGGGTGTGAGCTCATTTTTTCTGCCCTGTGGCAAGGTGAGGCTGTAAGATTGGAAGGAGAGGCTTCCTTCTGTCCTGTCTGCTTGCTGTTCACCTTTCCAGACTCCAAGCACCCAGGGCAGGACCTTTTGGTGATGGGTTTCTCCCAGGGGATTTGTACCTAAGTGTCCTTTGTACTTTTTCTAGCAGGGTCTGGATAGGGTGGAGAGGTTGGCCAAACCATCTTGTACCCCAGAGTACAAGATGGCCCACAGAGTAGCATAGAGGAAATGCCAAGGAAGTGTCAGCAGAGAGGAGAGCTGGCATTCTGCTCCCTCTTTTTGTTTGGCCCTGGTCTTGGAGGCTAAGCCTTTGGGTGTGGTGTTCCTGCCTCAAAGTGCCCATGTAAGGGAAAGGCAGGAGGGGAGGTCTCTTCCTCCTCCTGCCTGTGGTTCACCTAGGCAAGCCTGGGGGCTGTAGGAGGGAGGGCCAACTGCCTTGTGTCCTTTTGGCCCCTGGGAGTGGGTGTAGGACAGCTAGAAGGCACAGGACATGGGCAAGCCCTCCAGTAGGTAAAAGGGTAAAAAAAAAAAAAGACAGTTGTATGGCTGGCCAGCTCCTACTTTCCCTGCTGGCCATTTCTGGCCTGTCTAGAAATTCTAACCTACTTGCTACTAACCACACTGTCAAGCCTCTACTTTTGCAGGCCTTGGTGGATGGGCTTCCTCTCCTGCCTTCGGACCTGTGAGGGAGGGAACAGGCAAGGCAGTGGGAGCGCTGCCTGGGTGGTTGGTTGGGAAGCCCAAGCAGCACCCGTAGTTTAAGGCCAGACTGGGCGACATAAGACTGTTCTCCCCCACAAAACAAAAAAGACTTTATTTGCTGTTGGTTTTGGAAAGCAAGGCTTGGTGGGCCAAAAGGAGAGAGGTCAGTCTTGTGAAATGGTCTTGATTATGTGTAGACAGTAGTTGGATGTGGCACAAGGTGGTTTTGAGATTTTTGGATAGTTCTGCTGAAAGTAAGTGGGCATCAGCTTGGAGGAGAAGGCCATGGGAGGCAGGTCTAGTAGTTAGGCTCAGAGAGCTCAAACTGTTTGTCTCATTGTGTTGCCTCTTGGGAGCAGCCACACAAAACTTCCTGAGAATGGACAGTGGGTGGAATCAGTGGAATGGGTATGCCAAAGGTTAGTAGTCATTTGAGAAGGCAGGTGCGGGTAGACCACAGGCTCACTGCCTGCCTCATGAAGGCCTGCTGTGTAGATTGATGGCAAGAAGCCTAGCTCTGGCAGAAGCTGGAGTGGAGCTGCCTTACCTTGGTGTTAAGCCTGATAAGTAAGAGGGATGTGACCAGCCGGAAACTAGGGGCTAGTGTGCAGAGGACTTGGTGCCAAGCAGGCTTTGGTCTGGGGGGCAAAGGTTGGGCTTGTTGACAGTGCCTCTCAGCCTCCTTGGCCCCTCTCCTCCTGGCAAGAGCTGTCAGACTGCCAGCTCTAGAGCCAGTCTTGCTTATGGTTACTGGGGCAAGGCCAGCCCTAAGAGGTCATCTGTGCTACAATGCCCACAGTAGGCTCCTTGGCCTGCTTCTCCTGCCCCAGGGCAAAAATGTTTATGGTGAGAGGGAAGAGGAGGCCCCAGTCTCTCCTCTTACAAAACCTAGGCCTTGCTCAATTGTGTGTGGGGCTTCCTGGTAGCACAGCAGTCGGAAGGCAAGATGAGGCCAGGGCACTGGTTCCTGGGACTAGGACTCTGGGCTGCTTGTGTTCTTGCCAGGGACGGTCTGGGCCTTGCCCAGTGGCCACTCTGCCAAGCCTGGCATCCCTCTTCCCGGGCAGTGTCTGTTCGGGAGTCTCCTACTTCAGCACTAGGTGTGAGCTTTCATGGACAGAAGCCAACTTCTGCTAGAGGTCTCTCTGCCATTAGGCACCTGGCTCCCGGGTGGTCTTCTTACCTTCCTCTCCCTATAGTCTAGTCAGGAACCCAAAGCTTTCCACGAGCACACAAGGGTCAAATGACTGCCCCTAGAAAGGCACATGCAAGTCTGGGTACTTGGCCAGTCATACTGGGCCTGTGTGGCAAAGTGTGGGGAGGAGGCTCTTCTAGGCTGTCAGAGGGACTCCTCAATCCATGGATGACGGGATGGGCTGATCGAACAGGATGGTTAAAATTGAGGGCTTCTCATTTAGGCCTGACCTCTCCTGTCTGTGAGGAGCCCTCTTCACTGTTTGGAGGGAAAGGCCCTTAGGTAGTTCTGAGAGCTTTGCTCACTGTAGCTATAGAGCAACTGGAGTAGCCTTGTGTGGCTCCTTCTCCTGTCTAAATGGGGAAAAGATTGGTGGGGTAGGAGTGGGTCAGAGTGGTGGGCCCAGCTCTGTCTTGCTGGCTTCTTCTCACTGGGCAGGGGCCTGTCCCCTCTCTGTCAGGTGCCATCGTCTGCAAGATTCTTTGTTCAGCTCAGACAGTGGTTTCAGCAACTACCGTGGCATCCTCAATTGGTGTGTGGTGATGCTGGTGAGTAGGATGGGGTTTTCCTGGGACACACACTCTGCCTCGAGAGGGCCACACTCCATGTTGCTGCCATCCATGGGCTGGTGAAGGGAAAACAAGGGGGTAGTACCGCAGGATCCCAGGGGAGCTCTGTGAATGACTGTGTAGTAGTGGGAAGGCTGAGCAGGGTCTTTGGCTTGAGGACTCTGTGCTTTGGGTACAGGGTCCTCTGACTGCTGGAGTGACATGGGAGGGTAGAGGGGAGCATTGGGTGCATCCTGGGATTTGGAGGCAGAGCACCTTGTGTGCACAAGCCCTTTTGGCAAAGACGTGGGAGAGGTCTTGGGGGAATCATATGCTATATATGGCTTAATGGGCACAGAGCCGCTGGCTGAACCAACCACTGTTCTACAGGCCTCCTGGCCCCTTCCCTTGGCCTTGGGTACTTGTCAAGAGTTATATGCCATGTCTAAGGCCTGCTTGGTGGACACTTTGTGGGGGTGTGGCGGCCAGAAGCCTCACCCTAGAGACCGTTGGAGTCCAAGGCTCAAAGGGGTAGCCAGAAGGGTGGGTCAGGGGCAAGGGCTATCTTTGCCCAGCCTTTGACATTCAAAAATGAGTCTGAGGCCTTCAACCCTGACCCAAAACTGTCTGCTTCTGCTTTAATCGTGGTTCTTCTGGCTGCCAATGTGGAAGGGCTACACTCTGCTGTCCTTTGAGGTCTCTGAGACTTTCAGCACCCTTGTCCCAGAGAGCCTCATGCTTTGGTCAGATGTATGTGTAGGGGAAGGGCATGAGGCCTGATAAGAAGCTGGCTGTCAGTCTGGCTCCTGACATGTCTCTTTCCTGGCCCAGGCTGGTCTATAAACTGGCTTTGTGCAGAGGAGGCCCTTTGCAAGTCTGGACAGTACTGTCTGTTCTCTTGAAACCTCATGGGCCCGCCTGGCCCTTGGGACACAGCCCCACAACTTTTTCAGTACTCTGACCTTCCACATGTGAATCGCCTGGGCTCCGGGTAATGGTTTGGGATCATATGTTTGGATGCCATGCTGGTAGGGTGGTGGCCACTGTGTCCCTGAGCTTGTCACTTTCATGAAACCTCTAACCACCAGACAAGGAACCCCATCCGTATTTCCTTGCTGGTATTGCTCTTCAACAGTGCCTACCACCTCCATATGCTGGGGGTTGAGCCCTGGGTGGTTGGCCAGGTTGGTGGCATCAGCATGGCTTCTAAGATGACAGGGGTGCCTGTGAGATGGATGAGGATGGTGTCCCAGGCTAGTCTGGAGCCTGTTTTGATGAAGGCTCAGCCCTCAGTTGAGTCAGGAGCACAGCACTTCCCAGCTTTGGTGGGTTTTCCCTTGCCAGTGTCCCCAGAGTTTGCCCTTGAGCTAGGTACTGCGGAGCTGGTGCCCTAGGCCGCTCCCTTTCCTCAACCTTGGGCTACCAGAAGGGGCTGGCCCCTGGGGGCTCAGTGCTATAGCTTAGCTTCTCTGGCGGGTGTGGGCTTTGGGATTGTCACTGGTGATGGCGGGATGTGGGCTGAGCTGTGGTGCTTCTTCACTATTGCTTTGGCCCAGGATTCCTGCCAGAGGTGCTAAGGGAATCTCCAAGATGTTGGGTGGGATGGATGGCATGACCAGAGCTGAGTTCTCTTGACTGTTTATTGCAGATCCTGAGCAATGCAAGGTTATTTTTAGAGAACCTCATCAAGTGAGTACCTTCTCTAGGCCCCACCCTGCCCCACTCCCTGTCTGCAGAGGCCCCAGGCCCCACCCACTCAGGCCCCCGTTGCCTCACCCCCAGGTATGGTATCCTGGTGGACCCTATCCAGGTGGTATCTTTGTTCCTGAAGGACCCCTACAGCTGGCCTGCTCCATGCCTAGTTATTGGTGAGCTGGGCTCCTAGAAGGGCCATGAGTGGGGACCAGGCTGACTAGGGCCTGAACCTGCCTTGTGATGTTTCTGTCCTCAGTGGCCAACATCTTTGCTGTTGCTGCATTCCAGATTGAAAAGCTCCTAGCAGTGGTAAGTGGTACCCAACCCCCCCCCCATCTGCCGGTTAGTGGTGGTCTGCTCGACAGTTCTCCTTACTAGGCCTTGGGCCCTGGTTGAATACTCTGCCCCTTCCCCAGGGTGCCCTGACAGAGCAGGTGGGGCTGCTGCTGCATGTGGCCAACCTGGCCACCATCCTCTGTTTCCCGGCAGCTGTGGCCTTATTGGTCGAGTCCATCACTCCAGGTGTGCCCCCATTCCACCTGTCCCAGGCCATGTTGGGCTGACCCCAGGCCCAGCCTGTGGGATGGGTGTGTGTGTGGGTGACCATGGCTGAGCTGCCTCTCCTGCAGTGGGCTCCGTGCTGGCTCTGATGGCTTACACCATCCTCTTCCTGAAGCTCTTCTCCTATCGGGATGTCAACCTGTGGTGCCGCCAAGGCAGAGTCCAAATCAAGGATGGTAGGGTTGTGAGGGCTTGCCTGTAGACCTGGGGGCCTGGGCTTGCCTGTAGGACTGGGTCTGGGCAGCGGAGCCCACCCTACTGTTTCCTTTTCTTTACTGGCAGCCTCTTCAAGAAAGGTCAGTGGAGCTACTGCTCAGCGGACTGTGAGCTACCCTGACAACCTGACCTACCGTGGTGAGGAACTGTGAGCATGGGACCTCCTGGGGCAGGACCTGGAAGACCATCGGGCCTGTGTGGTTCTAGCCTCTCTCCCCCCTTCCCTTCCAGATTTCTACTACTTCATTTTTGCCCCTACTTTGTGTTATGAACTCAACTTTCCCCGATCTCCCCGAATCAGAAAACGCTTTCTGCTAAGGCGGGTCCTTGAGATGGTAAGGTGTGAGGCTTGGGGGATGCTGCCTGGGCAGGTGGGGGGTGGGGAACACAACTGGAACCTTAGCTGCTCTTTGCTCTTCCCTAGCTGTTCTTCACCCAGCTCCAGGTGGGGCTGATCCAGCAGGTAAGTGGGGCTGCTGATTGGATGGAGGGAGGTTAGCACAGCTGGGGTTAACTAATGTGGTCCCTTCTTTCACAGTGGATGGTCCCTACCATCCAGAACTCCATGAAGCCCTTCAAGGTGAGGCTAGGCTCCCTGTGACAGGGGTGGATGGGGTGGGAGACTGCAGCTGGCTGAGGCAGTCTGTCCCTGCAGGATATGGACTACTCTCGGATCATTGAACGCCTCCTGAAGCTGGCAGTGAGTATCAGGGGCTTGAGGGTGGGATGAGCTTGAGGGATAGGTAGGGTATTCGGAAACATGGAGCTCCTCCCCCCACAGGTCCCCAACCACCTGATCTGGCTGATCTTCTTCTACTGGCTCTTCCATTCCTGCCTGAATGCTGTGGCAGAACTCATGCAGTTTGGAGATCGGGAGTTCTACCGAGACTGGTGGTGGGTGGCCATGAGGGTGACTGGGATCTGGGCCACAGGTCATGGTGTGCTCTATTCACCCCATGTCTCTTGGCTCTAAGGAACTCTGAGTCTGTCACCTACTTCTGGCAGAACTGGAACATCCCTGTGCACAAGTGGTGCAGCCGGTAGGTGGTGTGGGGTGTGGGGGTGGACCTGGGCCCCGAGTCAGGGCTTGGTCCCATGGCCTCCTTGCTCTGCAGACACTTCTACAAGCCCATGGTCCGACGGGGCAGCAGCAAATGGATGGCCAGGATGGGAGTGTTCCTGGCCTCAGCCTTCTTCCATGAGGTCAGTGCTTTGCGAGTATCCTGCTTCACCTTTGGGCAGGGCTGTGGCCACCAGCTGAAACACTGACCCCTCTTCCCCCAGTACCTGGTGAGTGTACCCTTGAGGATGTTCCGCCTCTGGTCATTTGGAGCTATGATTGTTCAGGTGAGAAACTACCCTCGAAGCCGCTTCACTGCCTGCCTTCCCTAGCCTGAACCTGTGCCAAGTACCTCTTCCTGTGACATTGTAGCCAGCTGACCTTGGTCCCGTGTCTCTCAGGTTCCACTGGCCTGGATCGTAGGCCGCTTCTTCCAGGGGAACTATGGCAATGCGGCTGTGTGGCTGACACTCATCATCGGGCAGCCGATAGCCGTGCTCATGTATGTCCATGACTACTACGTGCTCAACTATGAGGCCCCGACACCAGGGGCCTGAGCTGTTTGTTGCCAAGGGCCTGGCTGCTTCTCACTGTCCATACTCAGAGCCAGACCTCTCTAGCTTGGGCCTGGAATGCTGGAGGGGTCTTGAGGCTGCCTGTTCCTTCTTCCTCTTCTGGGAGGCCTCTTTGCCCCTATGGGGCTCCTCCTCCTCAGGGATAGCATGAGAGCTCAACTGGCAGGACCCAATGCTGGGAGTCTGTGCTGACCATGGGCCAAAGGTGTCAATAAAGTGCTGTCTGTAATTGCCTTCTTCAGCCTGCTGGGGGTGGGAGATGTGGAAGGGCGGGATGACCTATACCCACATGGGCAGTGCTAGTTCTAGAGGCAGCTTCTCCAAGGGCAGAAGCCCTTCCAATTCTCAGATTCCTGCCTAAAGCTATGGTGCTGGGATTTGGGTCCCATTGTCCCCCTCAGCTTTCAGAAGGATGCCCTGGGACCCACTAATCTTTAGAGGCAGCCTAAGGCAACTCTATCTTGTTTGGTTGGTACTTGTTAACTGCCTGGCCACAGACTAAAACCCTGTCAGGTATCTGAGGTGGTGCTAAAGTGTGGGTAGCAATCTCAGCTGGACTCCCCCCCCCAACCTGTTATGTGTGCAAGACTGCTCAGCTACAAAACAATACATTAGCCAGAAGGCAATGGTTTATGGTGATCCAAGTCCAGAGAGCTGACTGGGTGGTCTGATGTGGTGGCGCTCAGGAGGCAAAGGTGGGAGGATTGCTGAATTCAAGGCCACCCTGAGTTACAGCAAGTCCCTACCTCAGGGGAAAACAAACAAACAAAAAAAGAAAAGCCAAGCAAGCTCAGACTTCCTGTCTGCTAATCCCATGTGTGGCTTGGGCCCTATAGACTCCCCCACCCCACCCCCTACAGAGGATGAGCCCACGTGGTCTGAGCCTGGGAAGGGAATTAGAATATGGGTCTGGGCTTGAACCTGTGAAGAGTTGGAGGTTGGGGCAGTGTCCCCCTGTGTCAAATCTGGTGGCCTGAAAGGTTATATGCTGTCAAGAGCTTCCATTTGGTGTGGGCTATGACTAGGGCCAAGGTCTGCTTGACTTCACAAAGCCACCAGTGGAAACCTGCATCTACATCTCTAGAGGTGGAACGTTCTCCACTCTGGAGAGTATACAGGGTTTTACCCTGTATATTGACTGCCTGGGCCTCAACTCCCTGAGGGGTGGGCCAGTGGCTCTTGCTATACATGGATCTGACTGACTTGTGCTCTCTCCCCATTACTCAATTCTTATCAGTAGGGCAGCTCTGTGCCCTTCAGAAGGATGCCTGCCCTGGTAGCTACCTAACTGGACAGAGGGAGGCTACCTTAACTGCCAGGCCAGATTCACCCTTTCAGGCATCTTAGGCGTCCTGGTGTAGTTTTAGCTAGGCTTCCCTGCTCCATTAACCAGCTGCTTGACCTATGTAGTTCTCTCTGGCCATGGCAGGGATAGGGGTAGGCCTGAGCCACCCTGATGTCCCTCCCAGTGGAGGCTTGCAGACTCTAGGGCATGGAAAAGGTCCATGACCCTTGGCAGCTATGACACTGATTTGCCAAGGAGAGTATGGGATGAACTTGGGGATGAGTGGCATGCTCAACTTCCTACTAGTACATGGATCTCTGTGCCTCTCTGTACCCCTCATTCAGAACCTTCATCAGTTCTGATGTGTGTGTCTCCCCTCCCACCACACCCAGCAGCAGGCCCAGTCGAGTATCTCAGGGGACTAGCTCTGTCCAGACATCCACTATGTCACTGGACACACATTGGGAATGGGGGTGTGGGGGTGGGAATTGGTCCTGCTGACAACCGGGGTCTCTCAGGGGCAGGCTGCCCTTTACTCAAAAGCTGTGAGAAAACACTAGCTCTTGTGACATCAAGTGAGTCTAGGGGGTACCACAGTCACTTCTTATTCTCCCAGGAGACCTGCAGTGAGTTCTGTGTCCTGACCCTCATTTTTCCTCCCATAGTCCCCACCCCAAAGGCAAGAGAATCACACAGGAGGCCACAGTAGAGCCTGTCTGTTTATAGATATCTTTATCCTGTGTATATATATATTTCTCTGTGAAGGGTGAAGGGGTCTCTCATGTAAAAATCCAAAATACAACTCTATAAACAAACTGAAGGGGTCAGTCCAAGTGTGGCTGTGAAGCCCCATCCTTACCAGGGGAGATGGGGCAAGGGCAAAGGCAGCAGGTGCACAGGCTCTTTTTGACCTGAGGCATTACCCAGGCCAGAGCCCCATTTGTGCCTCACTGGGGCTGTGGAGGCTGACCCAGGGTGCCCCAGGACTGCATGCCTCTTCTGTTTCCCCAGGACGGGAGCCCCACCCTGGGGGTACAGTAGGGGGCTTGCCACAAGCCAGCCTGGCTCCTCCTGGAACCTCTAGGAGACAGTGGGGTCCTTGGCTTTGGGAGGCTCGGAGCCTGTCAGCAGGGAGATGGTAGGGTCATCTGTGTAGTCATCCCCCTCAGAGAAGTAAGAGCCCTCCCCTAGCTCAAAGAGCACGGGCAGCTCGCTGCTCCCTGTGTCCACCGCATCAGGGTCCAGTAGGAACAGGGGCTGAGCCGTGTAGTGCACCAGCTGCTTCCCTGTGAGGCAGGGGTCAGGGTGGTCGGTGGGCAGGTTGGTTGGAGGTAGGGATATGTGGGGGGAGTGGGGTAGGGGCTTGGCTCACCTGAGTCAGGGCTGCTGTTCTCTGCCTCAACAGGTCTGGGTGGCTCCTGGGGAGACAGGAGGTCCTGCATCTGTGGGGTTGAAGGTACACAGTAAGGGTTGATGCTGGCCCCCTCTGCCCCCCACCCTGCCCGCCTACGCACGCTGGCCAGGCTGCTGTCCAGGTCAGGCAGGCTCATGTCGGGCATGGTCACCGAGGGGCTGAACAGCTGCAGGAGGAGGGAGGGAAGTCAGGGCTGGCTTGTGGGAAAGGTAGGACAGGGTAGGTGGGGCAGGCCAGACTCACGTCCAGCAGGGCGCTGGTATCCACGCTGAAGCCATGGTTGGTCAGCATGGTCTGCAGGTTGTCCAGATTGGAGTCCATGGCATCCAAGTGATCACTGAGCTCGTTCCTGGCCCAGGGCAAGCAGGCAGGTGAGCCAGTGCCCAAGGCCCCCACCCATTCACACTCCTACTGGAGAAGGGTTCCCCCTTGGTTGTAGCAATCCCCTCCATTGTAGCAATGGCTGCTGAGGGTCGAGTATAGCTAGACTTATGGGCAGAGCATCCTTTGGTGGGGATTAAGGCTGGGCCAAAAGGGCAGTAGAAACAAAAGACAAAGCAGGATTCAGTTCTAGTGACAGGCGGAGAGCAGTTTTTGGAGGCTCAATAAGGTATTGCCATTGCCCTTGGAAGAGATTAAGGGGGAGGGGACAAGTCTGTGCCTCTCTCGTTTCCTTCCACTACTGAGACCAGAAGGGCCTGAGCCATAGGCACAACTGAGCCATGGGAAGGACAGCTAGGCAGGCTCCATGGTTGTCCACCCCACCCTGAGAGGAAACTCATCATAGCAGCCTGGATCCTGGGCCAAGCAGGGGTGTGTTCCCATCATAGCCATTGGTCTGTACACGGGGGAGTCAGTGAAGATGCAGAGTCTGTGAGGACCCCTTCCCCTGGGCACTCTGCCTGGCAGGGCAAGTGCTATGCCCAGGCTGGGAACTGGTCCATGGCTGCGGGAGGGGCCCTGGCAGAGCCCTCCTCCCTCCCAGTGGGGGCAGCGCTAACCCTGGCTGGACTCGGCCATGCAGAAAAGAAGAGGAGGGGCAGGGGAAGAGGCGGGCAACCCCAGACATCTGTGGAGCGCGAGCCAAACTGCAAGATACAAAGACAAAAGCCCCCCTCCCATTGCAGGCGGGGGTCGGGGGTCTGTGCCCACCGTCCTCGCTCATACAGCCTCTGGGATAGGGCATAAGGGTTGGTCAAGGCTGGGCCCCAGCTCACCATCTCCCATCCCAGGTATGGATGGAATGACAGACCCAAGGACCCTGTGCTTGCCTCAGGAGAGGGTGATGGCAGTAACAAGGGTGACCCAGGGCAGGGCACATCCCGTCCCTCCCCAGCCCCAGGCTCTGAGGTTGCAGGAACAGCTCCATCCTGTCACACCCAACAAAGTCCTGCCATCAAGCTTTGCCAGCGGCCCTGCATACAGCCCTCTGGGTCAGGGTTAGACTGTGAGGGATGGGAGATACTTACTTGTCTAGGCAGGCTACGCTGAGGCACTTTTCAGGGGTGGAGGGGGGAAGGGGTGCAGGGGTGCGAGCTCCCGTGGTGTCTGCTGGGGCTGTGGTTGAGGCAGCAGGGGTAGGTTCGCTCTCCCGTAGGATGGAGTCGATGAAGGCAGTTGGGGACAAGGGGGTATCCACAGAGGATGGGCACCCAGGACTCGCCTCCTCCACCTGGGGGCTCCGAGGTGGGCTGGGGGGCTCCTCCTTGACACGCACCAGGGGGCTGCTGGACAGAGGCCTGGACACATGAGTGGGGCATGTTAGCAGGAGCCTAAGCTAGTTCTACCCATTCCAACTCTGCCTCGGTTCCACAGAGGCTGGCCCACTGAAGTGACAGGAGAGATGGTGGTAATGCAGTCCCACCTCTCATCTATGCTCCTGCCTGATGAGGCCAAGGGACTGGTGGGAGCCAACTCTGTGATGTCGGAGATTATGGGTCCAGAACTGGTGACAGTGTCTGGGGTGTAGAGGCTGGAGCTGCTGTAGGCTGGAGATGGAGCCTGCAATTAGAGGGAGATGCCCATGCTGGTGTATCTGTGGCAGCCTGGGCCACCCAGTACCCTCTGCATACCTAGTGGCAGTCCCATGGAACCTGGTGCTTACTGAGTATGGGCTGGGGCCATGGACATGCTCCAGGGAGTATTGCCGGCCATACTTGGGCACGGAGTGTGCTGAGCTGCTGTCACTCAACATCAGGGGGCTGCAGGGAAAGGATGAGATTAACTGACTGCCCAGGTCTCGTGGTTCCCAGAACACAGCAAGCAGAGGACACTGATGGCCCAGGGCCAGAGCAGACGGTGCAGGCATCCCCAGCGCCTCACATCTTTCTCTTCACCCCCAGGATCCGGTTCGATTGCACCAGTGAGATCAGGAACTGAATGAGCTGTGGGGCAGAGAGGACATAGTCACCCTGGCCCAGCCATGGAGGGGACCCACCTGCCACCAGCCTTGCCCACCTTGTTGACAACTTTTTGCTGCTGGGCATGCTTCTGCCGAAGGCTGGCCACCTCCCGCCACAGGGCCTCGTTCTCACTGCAACATACCGCTGGGTCAGTTGGGCCATGAACCAGAGGGAGGGCATTCCACAGAACCCCACCCCAGTCCCCAGGTAGAGCAGAGGGCTGGATGTCCAGTCAGGTGGGGCTGGGCCAAGTGAAGCTCATTGGTATCACTGCCCCTAGCTCTGCTGTGCTTCCAGGGGAGGACACAAAGTGTCAGCTGGGGCTGGTGCAGATCACGGGAAGGGTTTGATTGGTGCATCCCAGGATGATGGCTGAGGAGGGGCCACAGAGCCGGTCATATATTGGTTAGACCCACAAGACAGGGTTTTGGGCAAAGAACCTGAACTGCTGGTTGCCCCCTAGCAGAAAGGCATCTAAAAATTGTAATGCCCTGTTCTTAGTGATATGGAGGCAGTGTGGGAGCTATTGGCAGTGAAGAGAGATGTTTGACTGAGGACTGTCCTGACCAGCTCCTGCCAGCCCTGGCCTTTGAGAGGGGCCTGGAGGCAGGGTCTGTATAGTGAGATCTTGCTAGTGTGGAGCTCAGCAAGGGTACAGGGCAGTGAGTGCACAGGGGAGCTCCCAAACTCATTTTGTATTTGGACACCAACAGCACCAGCAGCTTCTGCTACAGAAACTAGAAGGCAGGATGAAGGGTAGAGGACCTGAGTGGCTCTGCAGGGAGGGGTGGGGGCTTCGGCCTCCTGCCTGCTGAGCCCAAAGCACCCTGAACCCAGAGACCTACTGCTTCATGGCTAGGAGCTTGGAGTCCATACACTCCTGCTTCCCCTTCATCAGCTGCACATCTGTTAACAGCTTGGTGACACTGTCCTGGCGTATCTTTATGTCCTCACTCTTCAGGGTGGACACCTGAGGGATGGGGGACAAGAGTTTGAAATGGTTCTGGAATGAGGCAGGCTCCCATGCTGCAACTGGGCCCCCAGGGAGCAGGGGAGTCTGGGATGCAGTGGGAAGAGCTAAGGGGGTTGGGACTAGAAAAGGGTAAGCAGCAGGATACAGGCTATGCTACCAGGCTGTTTTAGTAGCATACTGCCTGGATTCTGGTCCTAATACAACCTGCAAGGAGATCTGAGGACAGGGAGGGACCATGCTCAGGGCTGGTAACTCACGCTGGTCACTTTCCTCTTGATGTTCTCAAGGAGCTGCTCTTGGCCTCGTAGGAAGCACGGATGCTGGAACTCAGTATCATCCCTCTCAGGCTTGACCAGGCCACCCTGTTCAATGTGTACTACTTTCCGGAAGCCATCTGTCATACAAGGGTGGGGCAGCTCTGCCGGAGGGCCAGGGACCAGACCACCAAAAGCCTAACCATGACTTAACTCCCTCTTACACATGAGAGTGTGGCTACTAGGGCCTCACAGTCTCTTCCTTGGAGACCCAATGTTCACACCCACAAAGAAAGTGCTCCTCAGCTCCTGGGCATGCTGAACAGGTCCCGCGCCTCAGTGAACCCAGGCCTCCATCTCTTACCAAGTGCTAGGGTCTGCTTTCCCACACCCCTTGGAAAGGGGATGTCCCATCTGGCAGGGGGCACTCACACATGTTGAGCTGCCGCACAAAGCTGGCCATATTGTTGTGCTTGAAGTACTTGGGCAGCACCTCCTTGGCAAATTGGCCCTGGTCAAACACATGGAAACTGTTCCCACTCTGTGAGGAGAAATATCGGAAGATCACATTGAAGCAGCAGCTACTCTCCTTGTGTGTCGGGCAGTGTAATTCTCACTATGGGACTGGCAGGAGATAAACTCAACCCTGGGACTCCTTGGCCTACATACTGACCATGAGATGCAAGCCTGGGTGGCAAGATCATGCAAGCCAGACGGTCTTTCTCCCCGGCAGTTCCTGGTTGCCAGGCAATTCACAGATCTCTCATAGCATTCATCATCCTCTAACGTTAATCAGCAAGCTTAAGAGCTGGGGATGTAGCTCAGTGGAAGAATGCTTCCCAAGCATGCATGAGACCCTGGGTTCAGTCCTCACCACTACCAAAAATCAAGACCAGCAAACTTTCCTTAAGAATACCTAAGACTCCAAGCTGGGCATGGTGGCACACGCCTTTAATCCCAGCACTCGGGAGGCAAAGGCAGGAGGATTGCCGTGAGTTCAAGGCCACCCTGAGACTACACAGTGAATTCCAGGTCAGCCTGGACTAGAGTGAGACCCTACCTCAAAAAAACAAAACAAAACAAAAAAAACAAAACAAAACAAAACAAAAAAAAAAAAAAGAATACCCAAGACTCCAAATGAGGCAGCCAAGGGAATGGGAATGGAGTTTCTGGATGCTCTGGAAGAAGATACAGATGTGCTCCAAAATGCCGTCATTCTTTTGACACAGGAGATAACCTGAGATTGTCTAAGTCTGTGACTACATTTCCTGAGCTAGTGCTCTCCTGCAGACAGTCCAGAAGCCACTAGGAGGAGCTGAGGGGCCGCTGGTAACTAACCCAGAGCATTAGGTATGGAATGGAAAGGTCCCAGAGAGAAGGGGACAGTGACCTCATGGATGTCCATGACAAATCAACCATCTAAGGATAGAGGGAGCAGGTTTCTCCATCAAGAATGGGAAATACAATATAGGCATAAAAAAGCAAAAAGTATCCAAGGTGTTGGGATAATGTTGGAACTACTTTCCAACATGCAGAGGAATGAAACAAGGCAGAGTATAAATAGTGTGGCAGGTAGACACGGGAGAAAGACTCCAGAGCATCAGGGAGAACCCTGGCAGGAGGTGTGGTATCAGCTCTTCCAAAAGGTCAGGGCCTCGCCTGCAGTCAGAAGGGTGCACTCATGTGACTCGGCCTGTTCCCAAGCCTTATCCAGGAGCCTTAAAAACCAGTCGACACAGCAGCATTGGGAACATGGGTGGAGCTCCCTCAAAGCTCCAATGAAAAAGGACCCTCAACATCTGGCCATTTAGAAGACTCCATGGGCAAGGCTGTCTTTGCTTGAACTGACGCTCTTCCAGTGTAGAAGCCTGTTTCCTAGGAGTGTATATGGGAGCAGGTAAGGGAAATATATGAAGGCTGGGGCAACTCTAACAGGTTACCTGAAACCTTACAAGCTGGTGAATATGGGATCATTAGGAGCTCTGAAAGGCCCCAGAAATCTGGGAATCCAGAGGCTATGTGCATGTTAGAGCTGTGAGACACTAAAAGGGCCCTATGCTCTCACTCTGACACAAGTAGGAAATATGGAGGGATTAAGTAGGGCTGCTCACTACTAGGATGAGCATTAAAGATCATCAACACACACACAAAGGCCTCAGGAGATTGGAGATTCACTGGTTCCAGGTATTTAAGGAAATTTCAGCTCCACCCACCTGATGAAGCCAATTGGAAAGAGACTGCAATGACTAAGAACACAGACTTGACAGAATTAGTTCAGGAAGTCACCAGGGAGATAATGAAGACAAACAGATACAGGAAGAGATTTTGTGAAACTCTCATCTTCACAACAGCCATATTAATGAAAGTCCAGTTTTTAGCAAAAACCTCTCCTGAGATGTTGGACTCATGAGACAAAGGCTCTAAGTTAGCAATTTTAAATATGCCTAACGAACTAAAGAGGGCTGGAGAGATGTCTCAGTGGTTAAGGCACTTGCCTCCAGTGCCTAAGGCCCCAGGTTCAATTCCCCAGGACCCACATAAGCCAGACCCACAAGGTGGTGGCCCTGGTGCTCTCTCTCTCTCTCTGCTTGAAAATGAATAAATAAAATATTTTTTAAAAAGAACTAAAGAAAACTATACCTGGAGGCTGGGAAGATGGCTCAGCGGTTAATGGCAAAGCCTGCTGGCCTGGGTTTGATTCTCCAGTACCCATGTAAAGCCAGATACACAAAGTGGCACATGTGTCTGGAGTTGAGGCCCTGACACATCAATTCTCACTCTCAGGTAAATAATAAAAATGTTAAGAAAAAAAAAAAAGCTACAACTAAAGAACTAAGGTATGGGAATGTTATCATAGTAAATGGAGAATTTCTATAAAGAGGTAGAAATTATAAAGAAGCATCAAACTGACATTTTGGCCAGGTGTGGTGGTACATACCTTTAATCCCAGCTTTCAGAAGGATTAGGAGGATTGTTGTGAGCTTGAAGCCAGCCCAGGGCTACAGAAGGTGTTCCAGGTCAGCCTGGCCTGGAGACCCTACTTTGAAAAACACCAATTTTTGTTTTTGTTTTTCGAGGTAGGGTCTTACTCTAGCCTAGGCTGACCTGGAATTCACTATGTAGTCTCAGGGTGGCCTTGAACTCATGGTAATCCTCCTACCTCTGCCTCCCAAGTGCTGGGATTAAAGGCGTGCGGCACCACGCCCGGCTAAAACACCAAAATATTGACACTCTGGATTGAGGCAGCACAACTCAAGCTAAAAATTCACTTATGTAAGAGAACAGGAAGCAGGAATCAAGAAACACAAAGATAGGCTAATCAGATAATAGTCTGAAGAAAAGAATGAATAAAAGTGAACAGAGCCATTGAGACCTATGAAACATCAAACCTACATAAGACATGTATGCATGCATAAGGCAAGTTTCAGGAAAAAAATGCAAAATGAATGTGTTTGGAAGAAACATTCAAAAAGCTAAGTGAACCTCAAATAGGAAAAAAAAAAAAAAAAAAAAAAAAAAGGGAATCAAGCAAAACATGCCTCTTGGGCAGGTCTGTGAGGGCATTTCCAGAAAGGGTTGATAGAGGGAAGTTCTTCTAGTGGTAGACTAAGGAGCTCTGACAGAGCACAGGGCCTTTTGCATGGCTGGCTGAGCTACTCACTGGTAAGTACATCTACCCTGTTGCTGCTACCCTTTGAGGATATTAGAATCTAGTTTTATCAGCCTGAACTGAAGACCAGCAGCTTGCCAGAAATTCTCTAGGCCTGCAGAGCCATTCTGGGATGGCTCTGAAGCATGAAGCCTCAGAATGAGCAGCTGCTGGTTTCTCAGACTCTGCAGCTCGTAGCGATTGTTGTACTGTCCTGCCAGCATCCTGATAAATCTCTTTTATAATATATATTCAATCTATTGGTTCTGCTCCCCTAGCAAACTCTTAATACTGACTGTGGCACTAGGAGTAGGGTGGGCTTGTGATGGTTTATATTGACGATCAATTTGACTGAACCTAGAATCACCTCGTAAGGAATTGTCTAGATTAGGTTAATTGAAGTGGGAAGATCCACTTGAACTGTGAGTGGCACCATTTCTTGGGCTGGGCTCCCAGATTATATAAAGGAGAGCTGCTTCCTCACTGTGGTTGAATGACCATGTCTGCTTCAAGCTCCTGGGGCCAGGCCTCCCCCTTGATGATGGACTGTACCTCGGAACTCTAAGATGAAATAAGGCCTTCCTCCCTTAAACTGATATTTGTCAGATATTCTGTCTCATCAATGAGGAAAAGTAACTAATACACATGTTTCTGGAAACTGTTCCAAAGGCATCTAACAAATAATAGTGCCTCAAGAAAAAAATTACAGAACTAGTGGGATAGTGAGTGTCTGTGACACAGAACATGGCCCACTTTGTCACGGAACCCCCCCACACACACACCACATGCTGCACCATGGAGGGTGGGGCCCAGCCATGAAAACCCCTCCTCTTGGTTCTTGCCAAGGGTTAGGGATAACTTGCCTGCTCTAAGTCCAGGAGATGAGATCACATACCTGCTGAGAGTGGCCAAGGAGACAGGACCCTCCCCCATACCCCAGTGCTCTTAGAATGAGACTCACTATAGTCCTAGCAGCTGAGAAACCCAGTGGCCACTGCCCAGCCTAGTGTCAGAGTGTATGCCACAGGAGATGCAGTCTATAAGGGAAGCAAACTAACAAGAGGAAGCAGGGGCGCCCTTATGGGTTAGAACAAAACTAACACCCATTGAAATACCCCCATGTAGCATCAGCCCAACAACCTTACTTCTAAATCAAACTAAACCACCTCACCACTAGTGACTGCCCAATAATCTGCCCAGGGCATTAAACAACAGCAAAGTCAAGCAGTAACTGCTGGAAGTGTCACCTGTGAGGCAATGAATGGTGTCAAGGAGAAGCAGCTGAGTCACAGAAGGCTTAGCAGAAACAAGTAGAGGGGCTGGAGAGATAGCTAGTAGTTAAGGCATTTTCTTGCAAAGCCTAACAACTCAGGTTTGATTTCCCCGGCACACACATAAAGCCAGATGAACAAAGTGGCACATGCACCTGGAGGTTGTATGCAGTGGCTGGAGGCCCTCGTGTACCCATTCTGTCTCTCTGGCCTTGAAAATAAATATTAAAAAAAAAAAGACCTACAGAAATAGTAAAGAGTGGCCCATCATGTGGTGTGGGAGAAGGGGAGCAATAGAAACTGCTTTGAAGGAACAAGATGTCAGATTCAACAAAGATGCCATCATGCTTAGAGAACCAAAGGAAATCACGTATGCTTAGAGAAAAAAAGGAAGAACTGTCAGACTATCATCAAAGATAAAAATTCATAAGGAAGGTCCTAATTGAAATTCTGACACCACATTAAAGTTCATTAGTAGGCTTGACAGTAGATAGGAACTGCAGAAGTTAGGAAACTTGAAAATACACCAGTAGAAATTATATAAGCTAATGAACAGAGAAACAAAATAAAGGACAATGAATGGAGTGTCAAAAGAATGTGAGTGTGATGATTTGATCCAGGTGTCCCCAACAAACGTGTTCTGAATGCTCCATCCTCAGGGTGATGATTAGGTTTTGTTGTCAACTTGACCTTTTTAGTAATCTTGGTTGGGTCTCTGAGGTTGTTTGCAGGAAGGCAGCCCTTTCAGTAGGGGGCAGGATGTAAGAAGGCTTAGGAAAACTAGAAACAAACTTTCCTTCCTGGGAGGGCAGTGCAGGGATAGCGCGTCAACAAGTCTGGGATAGGGCTGCACTGCTTCTCTCCCTAAGGCTATATAAAGGGGAAAGAAATCTGTCTCTCTGCCTTCCTGGCTGCTGGTGCTTGTTATCAAGCATCTCTTTGTTGGCATTGAAGCGAGCTTCCTCAGCCTTCCAGCCTGGACTGAAGACCAGTGGCTCCCCAGAAAGCCTTTAGTCCTTCAGTAGTGGATTGGGACTGCTGGGACATCCAGCCACGTGGCCTGAGCAGTGACTGGTTCCTTGACTCTCAGGCTTGCAGACTGCCATTGTGGGACTACTGTGAGCTAATCCAATAAATCCCCTTTTTGTTTACTACAGTCCATTTTCTGTTCCTCTAGAGAATCCTGAGTAATACACCTAGCTAATGGCAGTTTTGGAATTGGAACCTTGTTGGTGTGTTGTTGTGGGCAAGTTTATGGGTGTTATAACCAACTTCCCCTTGCCAGTTTTTGGCACACCTTCCTGCCACTATTTGTAGCTGTGGCCAAGGTGATGTCCCCACTCTGCTCACACCATTTTTTTTTTTTTTTTTT
>PVHP010010982.1:0-46299 GCA_004024765.1 Zapus hudsonius
AAGTAGCAGACTACTGGAAATGGTTTAAATGTGAATAAATGTGAGATTTAATTACGAGACTGATATTGTATGGAAAAGTACAGGGCAGCTAAAAAGGCAGAGAGAGATCTAAGTGGACCTGCGTGGAAAGATCACCGCAGCATACTGCTGAGTTCAAAGGAATGTGACAGCCCAATTCTGTTTCTGATTTTCAAGACTGTGTGTAAACAGTATGTGATGAAAACATGTACGTGGGACTCTGGAGAGGGCTCAGTGGTTAAGGATGCTTGCTCCACAGCCTGCTGACTAGATTTTGGATCCGAAGCATCCAGATAAACCTGAACTCAAGGTGGTGCCCGTGTCTGTAATCTATGGCAATGGGAGTGGAGTCAGGAGAATCCTGGAACGTTCGAACTAGCTAGTTAGTCTGCTCTTTTCAACACCAGATAAGAGAGATCCTATCTCAAACAAGGTAGAAGGACAGGGCCAATACCTTCACCAATATCCTCTGACCTCCACGCCCATGCTGTGGCACAGAATGTACACACACACACACACACACACACACACACACACACACACAGAGAGAGAGAGAGAGAGAGAGAGAGAGAGAGAGAGAGAGAGAGAGAGAGAGAGAGAACACATGTGGGCTATGAGCTTACCTACCATGTAATATACTAAATGCTTTTTTTTCCAAGGTAGGCTCTCACTCTAGCCTAGGCTGACCTGGAATTCACTATGTAGTCTTAGGGTGGTCTTGAACGATCCTCCTACCTCTGCCTCCCTAGTGCTGGGATTAAAGACATGCACCACCACACCTGGCTTGGATTTAGGATTTTGCAAGGAGATATTGTTTGCAACGAAAATAGGAATAGGCTAGAGAGATGGCTTAGCCATTAAAGTGCTTGCCTCCAGTGCCTAAGAACCCAGGTTCAATTCCCCAGTACCCACATAAGCCAGATGCACAAAGTGACACATGCATCTGGAGTTGGTTTGCATTGGCTAGAGGCCCTGGCATGCCCACACTCTCTCTCTCTTTGTCTGTATCTTTCTGCTCTCTCTGCTTGCAAAGAAATAAATAAAATATTAGAAAAAAAAGAAAATCATGCAGGGCTGGAGTGATTGCTCAGTGCTTAAGGTGCTTGCCTGCAAAACCTAACAATCCATGTTCGATTCTCCAGTAGACAAATACACAAAGAGGTGCATGTATCTGGAGTTCATTTGCAGTGGCTAGAGACCCTGGCACAACTTTATTTCTGTCTGTCTGTCTGTCTGTCTGTCTGTCTGCCTGTCTCTCTGTCTTGCAAATAAATAATAAAAACTTTTTTAGAAAGAGAAATAGTCATGCAATACAATAATGAAAACTGTAACTGCTCTGCTCAGAACAAATCAAGTGACAGGTGCCCTGTGAGCAGTGAGTGAGGAGGCCCGCAGAGTCCCCAACTGGGGTCTTAATTCTGCCTCTCCATGTATATGGGGCGTTTGCTCCACTTGGAATCTGATTTTAAGATGTCAACCTTGGGCACTTCCTGTCAGCTTGCCAAGGGTCAAGAGGTGCCTCTTTAGAGGGGAGAAAGGGCAGAGGCCCAGGAGTAGCATGAAAGTGCGAGGTGCCTAGCCCCTGTCACTCCTGAGTGCCACCTCAAGTGCCAGCTCCTTGTGCACACCCCTGACACCCTCTTAATCCCTGCAGAATGCTCTGTACTCTGTAGTCATCACTCATTTGGAGACAGGGTGTCAGTGAGCCATACACACAGATGCACCCTTTCAGCAAAGCTGGCTGGTGGCAGTCACTTGCTTTTTGTGTCTGCGTTATGGCTCCTTCTCACAGAGTTCCCAACCAAGGCAAAGGGCACAAGCATTGGAAGAAGGATGAAGGGAGGGAGGGCCAGGTGCCCTGCTGGAGCTCCCTGAGGATGCAGGCAAGTCTCCTATGGGTGCCTATCTGCAGACCCAGGCCAGGCTGGGGCTCTGCCCACCTGTGCCTTAGTGATCAAGTGTGGTGGTGAGAGAACGAATTGTTGAATCATCTAGATCTGAGGTCAAAGGTCGAAGCCCCTTTGCTGCTTCAAGAACTTGGTTTCTCTGCTTGACCTCACTCTCTCGCTTGCTAACCTTGGTCTCATTTCCTGTGGATGGGGCAACAGTCATGCTGCACATGGGCATTGAGGGCCAGTGCTGAGAGCGTGGTCGAGGCTTGGTGAGAGGTGACTACAGTCTCTGATCGCCTCCTGGCTGGTGGCTTCCGGCACACCACGCTGGCTGGCACTTCAGCATGCTGTGCTGTCGTCTCTCTGCCTTCTTGTCTGTGTCCACTGAGCACCGTCCCCACCCCACCCCCACCCCAGTGATGCCCCCTGTGGGCTGGGTACCATCCCCACCCCATCCCTCCCTGTGCTCACCTCTGCAGGCTGAGCACTTGTTCCCTGTCTCGTGGGCTTTGCTCTTCAGGCCTCTGTTCAGCATTTGGTTCAGGCCTTGCTATGCAAGAGAACTGGGGACAGACGGACAAGAAGGAAGCAGAATGGTGGGACCTGGCTTTGGGGTCTGGGTTAGGGTGTTCATTCTCTTTCTTCCAGAACACAGCTGGGGTGGCCCTGGTGCTGACACCCACCCAGCCTCAGGGCCCCCTGGAGAGGCTAGACCCACCTGAAGTCCACCATGCCTGCCTTCTGCTTCAGCCTCTTCAGCAGCTCTCTCACCTGGTACCGGTTGATAGGGACCATGTTTTGCTGAGGAGGTGGGTGAAGTATGTTATCTCCAGCAACTTCCCATAATGCCTCCTTCCTCTTAGAACCAGGGGGGAGGAACCAAGGGCCCAGAGCAGACTGAACCCACCACATGGAGGGGCTGGAGGAAGCCACTGTCTGAGATATCACCCAGATTCTACACTCCGGAGCACCAGGGGTCAGGATCTAGATGAAGCAAGAACCTCTGGGGTGGGCGAGAACTGTCCCCTGCAGCTTATGGTCACTCTTGCTCCCAGCTACCCAGTCCTAAGGTAGCCCTCTGTGCCATAGGCCTGAGTCCTGAACATGCAGCCCTGTCCAGGCCCTTGGGTCCTTTCCCTGGGCCCAAGGTCCCTGCTAGGATGACTTCAGGATGGGTCCTTCATGACTGTTGGTCTTCAGCACCTCTGTTATTATTTATTATATTGGTGGGGAGATGTGGGGATTCATTTGATAATGTCAAAGGTGGAAATATTGGGGCTCCAGGAAATGGTTATTTCTCCCTCTTCCTTTTTCCTCTTCCCAGAGGTCAAAGGTGAGTACAATGGGAAGAAAGGCCTACCAGGTGCAGACCACATGACATCTTGGGTGGTGACTGGCATCAGATCACATGACATAGAGAATGACTTTGGCAGGAGGGTTGAGGGAGGTCTTGGGTTTCCTTCTGGTCTAGATGAACAAGGTGAGTACCCCCACAGCCAATTCTAGGACATGCTATGAAATCCACATGTGTTCTTCCTCCCCCTTCTTCCCTCTCTCCCCTCCTCCCTCTTTCCCCAGAGCCTTCGTCCACCAGGGATCAGCACACCTGTATCATAGCCTTCCGGAACTCGCCCACTGGCATTGTCATTAATCCCGTAGGGTTCAAGCTCTTGAAGAAGTCCAAAACTGAGATCTTGTTCTGGTCTGTATAGCTCTGAGAGAAGCAGGAGACACGAGGAGTGAATGCTTAGCCTTATCACAGCTCCCCTCCCATCCCCCAAAGAGGGGCCCAGGATACAGAGGGGCCTTGGAATTGGGGAAGGGCACTCAGCCTCTTGGGACTCAGAATGCTAGCCTTTGCTTCAGAACCAGTGTGATGCACAGGGAAAGCATATCCAGACAGCGACAGTCCTTGCATTTGCCTAGTTTCCCGCAGCCCCCCACCGCCACCTAGCAGAAGCCCCACCCAATCTAGCCACCCTGACTAAACAGAGGGGAGCCAAGGCCCGTAGTGTGCCCCAGCATCCAGGGAGGGGGACCAGTGGCTCCATCTACATCTGTTATTTGGCTCTGATAGACTAGCACAGAGGATGCACTGTGATGGTGGGTGGGCTCCCATCAGCTCAGAGATCACACAACTAAACCGCAGCCCTGAAGTGTGATTGGTGGACAGATACTGGGTATTTCCACAGTTTCCAACAAATGTACATATAGAGAACTGCTTTGTTAGAAAACTTTAAAATATTTCATTGTTTTCCTTTTGAAAATGCTACTCAGGTTATAAGATAAATTTAGATTAGCAGAAAGAAAATGACAAACCCCATTAATTCATCTTTTCATCTTATCCTCTTGATGTGTGTGTGTATGTATATGTCTGTCTATCGATCATTCACCAGTCATCTGTCAACTATCTGTCTTTCTGTCTAATTGTCTTTCTACTCCTGTTTTACAAAATGCTTTATACTCAACACACTGAACATCTTTTCGGTGTCATTGACTATCCTTTGAGGTCTTTTTTTAGTGTCTTTATTTCTCTTCCCTTTACTCTCAAAAGTCCCCAGATCAGGTGCAGACATGCTTGCTGCCTCCTATTCACAGGGAAAGTGTTCTCAGGACTCAGTCCTTGGTCCCCTGCTCACCTTCCTAGAAACTCCCTATCTGGGGTACACTGCCTTTCATCATGCTGGAGTGACACCCCAACTTACATTTCCAGTTCTGTGCCCTCAACAGCTGCAATGCACCCCATTTGCCCCTCAGTCTCTCAACTGAAATGAACCTCACCCAGCCTGATTCCGTATACTGCTAGGGACTGCTGAGGCAGACTCTGTGGGCCACACTAGGACTCAGGACTGCAGATGGAGGGCGGCCCTCTCAAGCTGGTAGATGTCATGGTGGGAAGGGCTTTTTGAAGTGTGTGGGTGAGACTTATGTGAGAGGCCTGGTGTGGAGACAGGCAGGCTGCGGGCTGCAGTGTGGGTTGTGTCCTGGTTTAGCAGGGATTTCCCCAGGCGTGGCTTCCTGACCCTGGCAGAACAGCGGCCATCTTGGAGACCCTGTGGGAGTGTTTGAGGAGCATTTGTGGACTCTTAAGTGGAGAATCCCGTGGTCTCTTCTGTCAACCCGCAGGAGTGGCGCTGTGGTGTGCAGCTGGGAGCCAGCATCGGGATGGGACTTTGGCAGGTGTGATCCATGGGGGCCGACACAGGGTCTCCCCTGGAGGAGTTTGCCAGGCAGCAAGGAAGGGTGAAAGCAGGGGCTCCAGGAGCATGTGGGCAAGGGCATTTGGTTTTGCCTTGGGAGTCTGAGAACAATTTTCCAAGGAGGAGATTGAGAAATGGTCTGATGAATGAGCAGGAATGGGAGAGAAGCCAGAGGCGAGGGAAGTATGCTCTGGAAGGATCTCCATGTGCCCAGGTCTGAGTTGAAAGGATGCAGGGCAGGGCTGTGCGGGAGGTGACACAGGAAGAGGAAAGCAGGGCTGGGTGGTGGCCATTCTCCCACCTGGGCTTCCCTGCTTCCGACATTGTGATCTTCTTTCTTTTCTGCCCTGGGGGCTTCAAGGTCTTGTGCTATCTTGGGGTGTCTGTTATCATCACAGGCCCCCTCCCCCTTTCACCCCAATAATATGCCATATACCCATCTACTCATGATGTCCTGGAGATGCCTCCACAATGATGTCTCTATCTGTCTTTCACCTCCTGGGTCGTTGCTAACCAGGGCTAACCATATGACGTCATTGCATCAATGTCCCGCTTGGTTCTTTCACTCTTGTCTTTATACCAGCTCGGTTCGTGTCATTTCCAAATGCCAGAAAAATCACCCATCACACCCACTGCTCCACAGTCCTTGCTAGCTCCCAACTGTGGATCTGAAATCTGAGGATAGCCAGCTCCCAGCCAGCTTTGACCTTGGGGCTTCTTTAGAGCCTGAAGCCACATGGTTCCTTCACTGGGTTCACTGTGCACCCTCTCTTCAGGCACAAGCCCACCCTGCTCCTTCCCTGGCAGGAATGCTCCCACCTCCAGCACCCTCGGCACACACAAGTCCTTCCGCTCCTCAACTCCACGAGGAAGCCCTCCTTTTCTGTTTCCTAACCTGCTGTGATCTCTATTTCGGATCCTGGTAAAGTTTATTGTCTTTGTAACTTCTTTAACCTTTCTCCCATGGCATTTCCTGTGGGTCATTACTGCATTCCTCCCATTACCATGGCCTTCCCAAGGGGAAGGACTGCGTGGCCATGATTTACTCTGCTGTCTTGTTTAGTCTCTACCTAGACTCCCCTCTCTAGATGCTTCCCCCACTCCCACCCCCCTTCAGTTCTGGGGACTGAGACCAGGGCCTCAAGTATGCTAGCAAGGGCTCGCCTATAAACTATATTCCAGACCTCTCCCTGCTTTTTTTGTTTGTTTGTTTGTTTGTTTTTACGAGGTAGGGTCTTGCTCTAGCCCAGGCTGACCTGGCATTCACTATGTAGTCTCAGGGTGGCCTTGAACTCGTGGTGATCCTCCTACCTCTGCCTCCCAAGTGCTGGGATTAAAGGCGTGTGCCACCACGCCCAGCTTTTTTTTTTTTTTTAACTTTTTATTTTGAGACGGTCTGACTAAATTGTCCAGGCTGTCAGATCTTGAACCTGTAATCCTAAGTGTCCTGGGTGCTGGGATCACAAGTGTGTACCTTTAGGCCTGGCCTATGCTTTTTGGAAAAAAAAATTGTTCCTGAGACCCAGTGACATCATAAATCTACCTCCTGGTCTTCAGCTCCTGCCTGCTCACGTCACTCCCTGTGCTCTTGTTTTTGATTATCTTAGAGGTAGAGTCTCCAGCCCAGGATGACTTGGAACTCCCTCTGCAGCCCCATCCATCCTCCTCCTTAGCCTCCTGAGGGCTGGGGTTATAGGTGTGAGCCACCACGCCCTGGCATCATCCTCCGTTTCTATATTCTTTGAAGCACTGCGCCTCAGAGAACTCTCTGTTTTTCAGGGCGCATCCAGCGCCCCTGCAAAGCTGACTTTCCCTTGGCTCCATTGAAGTCATCTTTCTCCTAAACAAACCCAATACCCCTTTGCCTTCTAGAGCTTTCCATACAGTAATAATTTCCATGTAAGAGCCTTTATATTTAGTCCTGGAGACTGAGACACAAGGACAGGAAGCAGCCCGAGGGGCTCACACCTGCAGAACATGGCCCTCCAGATAGCAATGGGCAGAGATGCCTCCACCATCCCCAGGGAGCAGCAGACCTGGGCGTGTCACTGCTCTGCGAAGCCCTGGGACCATTTGGGCCTTAGCACCCCTTCACCCAATGGTCTCTTGATTTTGTTTGTTTGTTTTGTTTTTTCAAGGTAGGGTCTTGCTCTGGCTCAGGCTGACCTGGAACTCACTCTGTGGTCCTAGGCTGGACTCGAACTCACAGTGATCCTTTTACCTCTGCTTCCTGAGTGCCAGGATTGTCTCTTGATTTTTACATTTTCACTGTTAACTTAATTTTAGTGACTTACCAGAGTCAACCCAAGACAAGACCTGAGCCAGGTGCAAGTTATCAGTAGAAATCACTTTAGGTGAAACCTCAAAACAGCCACCCTAACCACAGGGTGACTAGTCACCCTCACTAGCTGTCAGGAAGAGGCTGCATTTCCTGGGTGTTTATTACCTGCCAGGCATCACTCCGAGTACCTCATCCACATCAAGTCATTCAGCCTTCAACAGCAGCCTTACAGTTACTATTTCTGTGCCCATTTTATAGGTGAAAAGACCGAGGCTTAGAGGGTATCAGTGAGTTGCCTTTGGTGGTACATTAGTAAAGAGAGGGTCCCAGATGGCGAATCCATCCTATGCCAACCCCCTCCCACTAGCAGACCTCGGCACTTCCCTGTTTTGAAAGGCAGGAAGCAGTGTCCAGGGATCCAATACCCATAGGGAATATCCTACATCTGCTGTGCAAGGGACTGAGACATTCCTTGTTAGAAAGAGATGCCTAGGCAGTTGGGGGGGGGACGGGAGCACTGGGTGGGTTCTTGGCAGCCCATGGCAGCCTCCTCCAGGGTTCCCCGGGCTCACCTGGATCAGTCTCATGGGGTTGGTCCACAGGAAGAAGGTTTTCTTGGCAGGGAGGCCCTGCAATCCCTTGAACACCACGTCCAGCTGGGGGTGAATGGCGCACACCCCATCCAGCACTTTGGTGAACTGCTCTGACACCAGAACATTCTGCAACAGGGAGACAGGGATCCAGGAGGGCAAGGATGCTGTCACTGTGCCATCTCCCTGCCAACCAGAGCATCCTACCCCCCCAAGTCATGTTCAGGAGCTTTTGCCTTTTCTGGTCTGTTCTACTGAGCTGCTTTTGAACTGGGATAGTTCTGGTGTTTTAGAACTTTTGATTGGACTAATTAAAATATTTTATTATTTATTAGAGAGAGAGAGAGAGAGAGAGAGAGAGAGAGAGAAAGAGAGAGAGAATGAATGGGTGCACCAGGGCCTCCTGACACTGAAAACAAACTCCAGACACATGTGCTACTTTGTGTATCAGGGTTTCCATGGGTTTGGGGGAATTGAACCCAGGCCATCAGGTTTTGCAACCTTAAAAGTTGAGCCATTGCTCCAGTCCTTGCCTTATTTATTTATTTTTTTGCTTGTTTAAAACAGGATTTAATTCTGTATCCTAAGCTGGCCTTGGACTCATGGTAATCCTCCTGTCTCAGCCTCCCAAGTGCTAGGATTAGAGCCCTCTGCCACCATGCCTCACTCGCCCATGTGGTTTTGATGGATGCTTTCCCACACTGTCAGCTCTGCTCTCAGATGGCAGATTGAAGTCCCTGCCTTTGGAGGACAACAGAGCCGGGGGACTGCTGACTGTGCTTCAGCGCAGGTGCCTGGGGTCATTCCAGCCATACTCCTGGAGGCTCACAGTAAACCAAGACCTCTCTTGTGGCAGAGCCCTCAGAGCTGTTTCTAGGACATGGGCCACTGTGCCCGTGCAGGAGAGTGGCTGAACCTGCCCTCCGTCAGCTTGATCTACCTGTGTCTCCTCAGGTATGGTCTGAGCACCTTTTGCCCTTTCAAAGGCTTAAACTCATGCTTGAGGCCTGGGGACTTTGCACACACGCTGGTCCCAGGAGCATAAAGCAGGAATTAGAGTCATGGCAGCTTCATCGACTAAAAGGTAGGAAGGGCTGGAGAGATGGTTCAGTGCTTAAAGGCATTTGCTTACAAAGCCTGATGGCCTGGGATTGACTCCCCAGCACCCATGAACATGCACAAAATGTCACATATGTCTGGAGTTTGTTTGCAGTGGCAAGAGGTCCTGGTGTGCCAATACTTTGTCTGTCTCTCTTCTCTCTACTCACAAATCAATTAATTAATTAAAAATGGGAATGAAAAGGCCACTCTATAGTTTGCATCACTCCCCCCCACCAATGCTCATGTGTTGGAGGCTTGGTCCCCAGGTAGTAACACAAGAGGTGGACTTTTCAGAGATGGAGCCTAGTGCAAGGGATCATTGAGTCATTGCTGTGGTTCTCAAGGGCCATTAGTTTGGCAAGAGGGAGTTGTCATAAAAGAGCAAGACTGTGTCTCTCACTTCCTGTCCCTCCACGTGATCTCCCCTTCCCATGTGCACTCGCTGTGAAGTCGCCTGCCATGGGGTGTGGTGGCTAGGAGGTACCCTCGCTGGGTCATTCAGCCTCCATGGGATGAGCTTTTCTCTTTTCCCACAAGAGGAAGTTTTAACCCCCTGCACCTGTGATGTGGCCTCATTTGGAAGTAGGGTCTTTACTAGGGATGGCTAAATTTAAAAATGAGGTCATTAGGGTGGGCCCTGACCTAATATGACTGTGTCCTTATAAAAAAGGAATCTTGAATGGAGATAGGCATATGCTCAGAGAAAATGCCATGGAAAGATGAAGGCAGGGATCAAGACGATGTGCCCACATGCTAAGGAGTGCCAAAGATTGCCAGCCAACTTCCAGAAGGCAGGAGAAGAGTCAGGGACAGAGTACCCCTCACAGCCTGATCAGGAGCCACCCAGGTGACTCTGGCTCTTGAGCTTCTGGCCTCAGGGCTGTGAGACGATGCATTTCTGCTGTCTAAGCCACTCAGGCTGTGCACTTTGTTGCAGCAGCCTTGGAAGTGGACACAGCACTCTATGGACCTTCTGGGAGAGCATCTGAGAAGCTGGCATCTGACAGTTCCTCTGGGACAAGGAGCCTAGTGGTGGGCAAGTGCTGGACAGTACAGTGCAACTGCACTGTGGTGATGATCTGGGTGAGTCTTGGCTCACGTCTGAGTCACCCAGGTGGGCTCTCCTCCGTAAGGGAACAACTCTGAGTGTGATAGACCAAGTCATGGAAAGAAATATAGTTGTGGGGCTGGAACGATGGTTCAGCCATTAAAGGCACTTGCTTACAAACCCTGAAGGTCCAGATTTAGTTCCTTAGTTCCCACGTAAAGCCAGATGCACAAAGTGGTGCGTGTGTCTGGAGATCACTTGCAGCGGCAGGAGACCCTGGCATGCCCATACCCACTCTGTCTCTTTCTGCCTCTCTCTCTCTCTTAAATAAATAAAAAAATAATAAAAAAGGCTGGGTTTAGAGGTTCATGTCTTTAATCCCAGCATTCAAGGAGGATGAGTTAGGAGGATTGCAGTGAGTTTGAGGTCACCCTGAGACTACATAGTGAATTCCAGGTCAGCCTGAGCCAGAGAGAGACCCTACCTCAATAAAATAAAATAAAATAAGGGCTGGAGAGATGTCTCAGCGGTTAAGGTGCTTGCCTGCAAAACCTAACGATTTGAATTTGATTCCCCAGTATCCACATAAAGCCAATTGCACAAAGTGGTGCATGCATCTAGAGTTCGTTTGTAGTAGCTGGTGGCCCTGGTGTATCCATTCTCTCTCTGTCTTGCTCTGTTTGCAAGTAAATAAAAACAAAAAAACCCCAAGAAATCAATGTTAATAAATAAATACAAAAGAAAATACATTTGTGGGGCTGGAGAGACGGCTCAGCGGTTGGGGCACTTGCCTCCAGTGCCTGAGGCCCCGGGTTCAATTCCCCAGGACCCACATAAGCCAGATCCACAAGGTGGTGGCCCTGGTGCATTCTCTCTCTCTCTCTCTCCCCATCTCTTCCTCTCTCTCTCTCTCTCTCTCTCTCTCTCTCTCTCTCTCTCTGTATCTCTGCTTGAAAATGAATAAATAAAATATCTTTAAAAAAAAGAAAATACATTTGTGTACATAGGTCCTACAACTCCGGGAATTCTGAACCAGTTGAGAGCCAGTGAACACAAACAAGGCTGATGACTTGTCGATTCCGCTCTGGAGACCTCCTGCTTTCTTTCTGGTCCTCCTTTAGTATCACTCTGGGGTGCTTCTGTTATGGGCCCCAGGATCCCAGATATTATTTTACACCATGATGTTACTGACTGAATGGTCATTTCTGCTGAAAGGATTATTCTCAAGAGGGCAGAACTGAACCAAAAAGGGCCTATCGTGAGGGACAGAGCTGACGGCATGGGTGGCAGAGTGGGTGAGGTGAAAGCCACAGCAGCTGGTCACTTACAGAAATGTCGAGCTCTTCCATCCTGGACTTGGGGTTCCTCTTGATGGCCAGGATAAGTAAAATTGCTCCCTCCATGCTTATAGGGTTCAGGAAAATCTGTAGGAAGAGGGACAAGATAGGAGGGAGCTGAGATGGGGGCTGGAGAGGCTGGCTTAAATCATGGCTTTCATTTCTTACAATCAAAGCACAACCCCTGTCTTTCTCCCACTTCTCCATCACATCTGTCTCTCTGTCCATCTGTCTGCCCATACATTCTCCTATCTGCTTATTTACTATTTATCACCACTTCTCTATCTAACCACCTACCCAACTACCCACCTATCCATCCACCCACCCATCCATCCACCCACCCACCCACCCATCCATCCATCCATTCATCCATCCATCCATCCATCCATCCATCCATCCATCCATCCATCCACCTATACATCCATCCACTCACCCACCCACCCACCCACCCACCCACCCACCCATCCATCCATCCATCCGTCCGTCTGTCCGTCCATCCATGCAACAAGTATTCACTGGAGCCTGCCATGTGAGAAGGATGGGTGAGCCCTAGGTCTCTGCCTGTAGATACCAACACTATAATTGGGGGGACAGACAAACAAGCAAACTGCATCAGTTGTGTGATGACAGCAGTGACAGAGGGACACACACACTGCAGAGCACCCAGCACAGGGGAGACGACTCTTGCTGGACTAGTGGGGATCAATCAGTTCTGAAGAATGGGGAACAGGGGGGAGGGGAAAAGGGTTCACCAAAGAAGAAATGGACAGACAAGTTCAAAGATGTGCCGGTGTGGTGGGACCAGCGGGAAGGTTTGTCAATAGTGCACATCCTGTGAGCAGGCATGGGGCGAATGAGGCCACAGAGCTGGATGGATCAGGTCCCATTCTGGCGGACCTTGTAGGTTTAGGACATTGCTGAAGTGGTGTGGAGAGCCACTGAAGTGTGAGTTAAGAAGAGAGAAAATGGAGGGTGGAGAGATTTCTCAGTGGTTAGAGGCACTTGCTTGTAAAGCCCATTGTCTGGAGTTCGATCCCCTAGCACCCAAGTAAAGCTGTATGCAAAGCATGCATCTGCAATTGCAGCACACCTATGACAGTGTGAGGTGGAGCCAGGAGAATCTGAAGCTGTGGGCCATGTTTGAGACCCTTTTTCAAAGAAAGCAGAAGAGCCTGGTTGTCCTCTGACCTCCACACAAGTGCCAGCACCATGCGAACAACAGACAAACAAGAAGAGGAGGGAATATGCAGGCTACTGGGTTTGCTTACTGGCTGTCTGGCCTTGCACTTGACTCCCTGCTTTTTACCTGTGACCGTGGAAGAGACTCTCTAAGGATCAAATAGTAACTCAGGGGAAGTTTTCCCAGGGTGCCCAGGGCATAGGAAGCAGTCCGTGGATGGCGGTCATTGCTGCTGAAGCTCTCGCTGGGGTTTCAGGATGAGGGAGGCAAAAGCCTTAATGAACATGTGCTTTGTGCCAGGTGTCTCCCAGTTTCTGGTGTTTTCCAGTGGGAAAATCCTGCACTTGGCATCTAGTCTTGGTGGGATCCACTTCCCAGGGAGATTGTTTAGTTTTCTAAGATTGGCAGGGGTTTGGGGTGGGGGGTGGGGTGGAGGTTGAGGAGTGGGGGGGGGTACAGGGCTGGATATTGACAGATTCTTCCTGTGGGAGGCGTGATGTGGTCTCCACCTGTGATCCAACCAAGTTTCCTTTATTACTTTTTGTTTGTTTTTGAGGTAAGGTCTCACTCTAGCCCAGGCTGACCTGGAACTCACTCTGTAGCCCTAGGCTGGCCTTGAACTCATGGTAATCCTCCTGCCTCAGCCTCCCGAGTGCTGGGATTAAAGCTGTGTGCCACCGTGTTCTGCTCCTTGGCTACTTTGTCTTTCACCAAAAATATTTAAAAAATTTAAAACGCGTTTGTTAGATATGGCTATGGAAACACTAGAAAAGAAATTGAAAATGTGTTTTGAGTCATCTAACCCCAGTAACCAGAGACAACCTCTGTCGCCTGGGTGAGGCAGCTTCTTAGTCTTTCAAGGTTCAAGTTCACTGGCTGTGGTGGCGCACGCTGGCAGGAGACTGCTGAAGGTTCAAGTTCTTGGAACAATCCCTGGCTCCACTGGGTCCCCGAAGCTACATGGCACATAGCCTGGGTCACCTCTCCAAGTTGTACCTGGTTCCACTACACCTCAGATGGAACTTCAGCTCTTCTGGACACTGGACGTCTGAAGTCACCCTCTCCCTTTACTGGTCAGAGTCTAGGTTCTTCTTCTGTTCTTAACAGTTCCTGCTGGTGGCCCTCACCGAGGACAGGCCATCCTCGCCTGCTCTTCTGCTACCCCACAACCCCACATCTTTTTGGGGTGTGTGTAGTATGTGTGGTATGAATGTAAAATGTCCTCCATGGCCTCAATGTGTTTGTAACTAAGCCTCATACTTAACCCCTAGCTGACGGAGCCTCTGTGAGGTGGAGCTTTCCCGGAGGTGTGGCACTGGGGACAGCTGGGTCCCGCTTGCCAATGCTGGTGAGCTTGCTCTCTCTACTCTCTCCCTGCTGACGCGTGGAGACGTGGCTCCCAGCTACCTGCCCTGCCATGCTTTCCCTGCCATGCTGAAACTGTAAGCTGAAACTCATAAGCTGCTTCTCATCAGGTGTTTTGTCCCAGCAATGAGAAGGAACCACTGCAAGTAGTGTAGTGTGTGCGTGCATGAGTGCATGTGGGTGGGCATGATGTATACCTGTGCGTGTGCATGTGTGCACGTGTGTGCGTGTGTGCATCTGTATGTGCATGTGCATGTATGCGTGTGCATGTAGATGCCTGTGTGCAAGCACGCAGAGGCCAGAGGATCATGTCCAACGCCTTCCTCTATCGGTCTTTCACCTTTTTGCCTCCACACAAAGCCACTCACTAACCCGAAGCTCACTGTTTCTCAGTTACACTGGCTGACCAGTGAGCGCCAGAGACCCTCCTGTTTCTGCTCTCCTCAGCACTGGGGTTCCAGGTGAGCCTGGCCACACACAGATTTCTATGTGGGTGCTGGGGATAGAAGTCGGGCCCTTATGTTTGCTCAGCAAGCACTCTTGCTCACCGAGCCATCTCCCCAGTCCCATCGCTCCATTTTGAGGGAGCTGGAGTGATCTTGGGAAGCCAAGTGCAGCTGGCTGTCCTCTACCTCTTGCCCGAGTGAGTCACTCTGCCTCAGTTTTCTCATGTGAAAAGTGGAGCTGACAGAGCCCAATGCAGAATGTGGCTGTGGCAGGATCCTAGAGAGGGGAGCTGGGACCAGAAGTCCTTTTGCATCTGTTCTGCAAGTCAATCACTTCATAGTGAAATATGTATTCAGATCCATTAACTTAGTAGAGATTCACTGCGTACCCAGCAGTGTGCTAGGCATAGGGAGTGTGGCAATGGGCCAACCACAGTCCTTGTTCTTAAGAAGACTTCACACTCAAATGACAGTGTGGTTGGGAGGCTGGGGAGTTCTCCAGGGAGGAGAGACGAGGGTGCTGGGAGCAGCGCCCTAGTCAAGTGGGCCACCAGCTTTCTGAGGAACTGCTGTGTTCTGTAGCAGAACAGAAATGAAGGCGATGTCAGCAAGAAAGGAGAGGAGAGCAGGCAAGAGGCCATGGCTAGAGAGCCAGAGAGATCAGGGGCCAAACCGAGGCTGGAGAGACACATAGGAACCAGGGGACGGAGTGACAGCAAGAGGTCATTGGGATTGAGGCTGGAGGGCAGCTAACCGGGGGTGTGTACATGGAACAGAATGGAAGTCCAATCTGTGTCCTCAAAGCACACTGTGGCTTAGTGAGAAGAAAAACCCAAGGGTGACACGGATGGGAAGAGGGAAGACGTGTTATATCACCAGGGAGAGGGGATGAGCCATGGGGTCCAGAGCACGGAGATAAGCATGAATAAGGGCACACAGCGAGAACGAGACGGAGGGCCTGGCAATTCTCTCCAGTGGCACCCAGCCTTGTCACCCTGTGACCCTGCAGACAGATGACAGCCTTATAGATTGCATAACATGGACCAGATGCACAGCCCGCCAGCCCAGCTCAGGGAGTCTACCTTTAGCACCTGGAGGGTCTCGTTGACTTCCAGTCCCCTGCTGAGTTTGGAGGCCCCATCATTGGTGATGCCGTTGCCACAGACATCTATGTAGACCAGACAGCTGTTGAATTTGAGGACATCCCCTAGAGCCTGAGCACCTTCATTCCCAAAGCCATTCATGGAGATGTCCAGTTTCTTCAGGGTCACGTTAGTCTCCAGGGAAGGAGGACAGCAAAGAGGCAATGCGAAGGGCAAAAGCCATGATTACCACCCAAGCTCCAAACCTTGTCCTGATCCCCATCCTCAGTCCTCACCCACTCTCTCACACTCACTCAAAGGGCTCTAACACTAATACCTTCTCCATAACCCCTCAATGACACCCTCACCCCCTCACTCTAAAGCTCATCTTAACCCCACTGTAATCCTAACCCTAACCCTCACCCTCATACTAACTGTAGCTATAAACTTCAACCTCATCCCAACCCTAGCTCTCACCTTTACCCTAACCCTAATACTATCTCTAATACTCACCCTAACCCTCATCCTCACCCTAAACACAACTGTAAACCTCACCCTCACCCTGACCCTCACCCTTACTCTAATTCTACCCCTAACCTTCATTCTCACCCTATTTCTAACTCTAGCTTTAGCATTCGCACTCACCCAAGCCCTCTCCCTAATACTTACCTAAACCCCACATTCAGCTGGACACTACTCTGAACCCCAATCCTAGCTGGAATCATTACCCACATCCTAACCTCCAATATTCCCCTAACCCCAACCCTCACCCTAGCCCTAGCTAAAACACCTTCAATTTAACCAGAAGCCCTTTGCACTCCCTAATCCTACCCCTACCCCCACCCTTACACTAACCTTAACCCTAGCTCTAGCCCTGTCCCCCACAGCCTTGGGTACTTTTGATTAACTTCCTACTTAGTCCCCAGCTGGTGGGGTCTTTGGGAGGTGGAGCCTTGCTGGAGGAAGTGTGTTGCTGGGGGCAGAACTTGGGGTTAAGGAGCCTAGCCTACTGAGTGTGGTGAGCCAGCTGGAGCTCTGCTGCTCTCTCCCTCCCTCTCTACTATCCCCCCTCTTTCTTTCTCCTGAATGTGTGATGTTGTAAGCCAGCTTCTTCCACCATGATGAAGCTTCCCCATACTGTAAGCTTGAAATCAACCCTTTCCTCTCACCATAAGCTGCTTCGGGTCAGGTATTTTGTCCCAGCAACTAGAAGGGAACTGAAACAAACCCTCACCCTCACCCTAAGCTTAGTCCAATTCTCACCCTCACCCTAAACTTCACCCTAACCTTAGGTCTAGCCCAGTTCCAACAATGTCTTTCCCCTTCTGAAACCTCGTAAGCTAAGCCACCACAGTCCATCATTCTCTGTGCGTGTAGGTCTTTCAAATTCTCTTCAGAACGGTCCATCGAGCTTTGTTTATTACACTGTAAGGCTTCTCTAGTCCAAAGTTCAAAATCCTTCCACATCCCTCCCACCAACCAGTTCCAAAAGACCAAGAACCAGTCAGACTGACTGTAGCAGCAGTGTCCTTGCTCAGCACCAACTTTTAATAGCATTTTAATAGCATTGTGGGACAAAACACCTCACCAAAGCAGCTGGCAGGAAAGGGTTTATTTTTGCTTACAGTTTTGAGGGGAAGCTCCGTCATGGGGAAATCATGGCATGATCACGAAGCTGTCCACAAATCTGGTTGGAAGTAGTCTGAGTGAGCTTGGAGCGGGGTTAATAAACATTAAGGGTCCACCCTCTGTAACACACTTTCTCCAGCAAGGCTCTGTCTCCCAAATTGCCACCCGCTGGGGACTGAGTATGAGGTTTAATCATAATAAACACATGAGGTTATGGAGTACATATATCTCACCTTCACTTGAAACATAACTCTAGCTGTACTCCTCACCCTAATCTTCGCCCTCACCCTAACCCTAACTTTTATCCTACCCCAACCCTCACCCTTACTCTGACTCTAACCCTAAGTGTAATCCTCATCCTAAGGCAGTGAGTGGTCCTGGAGAATCAGTCATTCTAGATGCTTCCTAACTGGACTCTTTCTCAAGTACGCTTAAAGATTTATTCCTTTTGTGTTCTGGTCCCCCTATTCTTTAACTAAATGGTCTTTCTGAAGAGTCCCCCAAAATTGTCACCCTGATCCCAGGAGGTAGGATTTATAAAATGGCAATGCATATTCAAGAATTATGGGAAGGAGCCCAGCAATTTAAAAGGCATTTGGTGAGGGCAGCATACACCCTCATCTGTGGTGACATGAGAAAAGACAGGGTCCAAGATGGCAGGCTGTAGGCTCTGGCCATCCTCACCTGTGCTCCACACACCACTTTCTGGGGAGTGCCTTACCCGGAGACCATTGCATAGGGCCACAGCTCCACGGATGTGGAAGTGATTCCAGCTCAGGTTCAATGACTGGAGCCCTACATTGAGACCTGGGAAGGACGGGGATTTAATTTAGCACTGCTCACATCCCAAAGACCTCAGTCTCAGGATTAACTAATACCCATGACCTTGAGACTTGGAATGACCAATGGGGATCCAAGCTAAAGCACTTAGGAGGCAACGCTTTTAGCTATGACTAACAAACACAGATAATAAGGTGGTCTCCGATGCTGGGGGACATGAAGTAAAATACCTCCCTCCTCTCTTGCAGGTGGTAATTGGTATAATCTATTTGGCAAATATATGATGACATATTTTCCTGTTAAGAATAAGGATGTGAGCCACCACACCTGACTTCATTTTATCTTAAAACTTATTTATTTGTAAGGAGAGAGAGAGAGAGAGAGAGAGAGAGAGAGAGAGAGAGAGAGAGAGAGAAACATAGAGAGAGAGAGGGAAGAGAGACAGTGAGAATGGGCATGCCACGGCCTCTAGCCACTGCAAGTGAACTCCAGACACATTCACCATTTTGTGTATCTGGCTTTGCATGGGCCTGGGGAATTGAACCCAGGCCATTAGGCTTTGCAGGCAAGCACCTTAACTGCTGAGCCATCTCTCCAGCCCAAAACTTGTGTGTGTGCATGTGTGTGTGATGGAGGATTGAATATAGGGCCTCATGTGTGTTAGGCAGGAACTTTATCACTGAGCTACAGTCAGTCCCAGTCTGGACCTCTTTTCCTGTTTTTTTGGAAGTATTTGGATTGAGCCGAAGGCCTCACCTCTACTAAGCATGCATTCTACCACTGAACTATCTATGCACAAATTCGATTTTTTTTGTTTGTTTTTTTGAGGTAGGGTCTCACTGTAGCCCAGGCTGACCTGGAATTCACTATGTAGTCTCGGGGTGGTCTTGAACTCATGACAATCCTCCTACCTCTGCCTCCCAAGTGCTGGGATTAAAGGCGTGCGCCACCACGCCCACGAGCTGCTTTTCTATATTGTCTTCTTACTTCCTGCATCTATATGTTTATTTCTTTATAAAGAAGGCAGCTATTCTAACCACTATACCACCAACACCTTAGTTTATTTTAGGCATGGTTTATATTATAAATCTGAACCATAAGGGAACATACCTGTGATCCCAGCACTTGGGAGACAGAGGCAGGAGGATCTCAAGTTCACTGCTCAGCCTGGGCTACATAGTGATACTTCAAAAAAAATCCAAACCAACCAACCAAACAAACAAAACTATTAGCAGCAGTAACAACAAAACCCAAACCAGCCGGGCATGGTGGTGCATGTCTTTAATCCCAGCACTTGGGAGGCAGAGGTAGGAGGATCACTATGAGTTCAAGGCCACCCTGAGACTACATAGTAAATTCCAGATCAGCCTAGGCTAGAGTGAGACCCTACCTCGAAAAACCAAAAACCAAAAACCAAAAAAAATAAAAAATAAAAAAAAAAACCAAACCCAATAAAACATTCAAAATGAATTCAAAGAGAAAAGGAGATTCCGCTCTGGTAAGTGGTCCTCTCCCCAGCCCCTCCCTCGGTTCCTCCCTTTGGCTAGTCCCCTTCCCTCCTTGGGGACCTACCCAGCATCTGGCCCAGGTGCTCCCCTCCTATGTCAGAGAAATGGTTGTGACTGAGATTCAGGGTCTTAATTCGGTAATTGGACTAGAGGAACAAATAGAAAGAGAGGTTATTTTTCTTGGCTTGTTGGAGATAAGGTCTCACTAGGTAGCCCAGGCTGGATGCGAGCCCTCCATCCTGCCAGGCCTCAGTCTTCCGGTAATCAGAGTGGACCACTGTACCCAGCAAGAGGTTATTTTTGTCTTCTGACTGCAATTCTCTCATTTACTTTGGGGTAAAATGATGGAGGCTTTCCAGGGGCCAAAACCAGGATGGGCTAGGGTTCTGAGAGAAACACGATTTCTTATTCCTTTTTAAATCTTGAAGGCTTCTGGGAGACTTTAGTGCCATCCTAAAACCCTACCTCTTGCTGAAGGTTTCACTGCAAACTGGCAGAGGCCAAACATTCATTAATTCCCTAAACCATCCACTTGGCGCATTCCCGGGTTACTAGACCTCCCAGGGACATTCCCACATGGCACCCCTTGTTCCTTACCGACAGGGCTTGGCAAAGGAGTGCTGCAGCTTCTTCCTTGAAGTTATTTCCTGTCATGAGTGTGCCTCATTAGCAATGCATTCCAGACCATTGCTCCTTCACCCTCCCATGTCCTAGCCCCCCCATCCTAAGCCATTTAATGGAAGAGTCAGACACAGAAAATATAGCAAGTACAGACACGAGAAAAAGGGGAAATTGATTACCATTTCCTTCAGCTGTCCTTTCTCTAGCCTATTAAAAATGCCTAGCAATAACATAAAACCCCATCTAATAGTTGACATTTCATAGAAGAGGAAATGAAGGGCCGGAGAGAGGGCTCAGCCATTAAGGCACTTGCCAGCAAAGCCCAAGGACCCAGGTTCAATTCCCCAGTACCCACTGTGTAAAGTCAGATGCACAAAGCGGCACATGCATCTGGAGTTCATTTGCAGTGGCTAGAGGCCCTGGTGCGTCCATTCTCTCTCTCTTCTCTCTATCTCTCTGTGCTCACAAATAAATAAGTGACAATAGGGCTGGAGAGATGGCTCAGCGGTTAAGGCACTTGCCTCCAGTGCCTAAGGCCCCGGTTCAATTCCCCAGTGCCCATATAAGCCAGACCTGGTTCTGTTCTCTCTCTCTCTCTCTCTCTCTCTCTCTCTCTCTCTCTCTCTCTCTCTCTCTCTCTCTCTCGTGCATCTCTGCTTGAAAATGAATAAATAAAATATTTTTAAAAAGTGATAATATCTACAAAGATGTTCTAGGGCTGGAGAGGCTGGCTCAGTGGTTAAGTGTGCTTCCTGCACTAGCATGAATGAGGTCATGAGGCTGCTCAGATTCAAATCTCCAGACCCTACATTAACAGCTCACGATGGCTAGGCACAGCTGTACCCCTAGTCTTGTGGGGAGCAGAGTTCAGAGAATTCCTAGGGCTCATAAAAAACAAGCTCTGGAATCAGTAAGAAACTCCATGGTAGCAAGGGGAAATGGGCGGATGAGTGATGGAGGGACACACTGGCCAAGTAGCACGTACACAAATGCATACACCACACAGCACAGCACATTTAAAAACAAAAAGATGTTCTATCTCAATACTAATATGGGAATGTAATGAAGATAAAAATAGTGATTATCATGCACCGAATATGCGTTAGCTAGTGTTCTAGGCATTTTAAATTTTAATTCACTTAGTCCTCATACATCTCAGGTATGTTATATAATTATCCTTAGTTTATGTATGAGAAAAAGGAGGGGGAACTAAAGAGCTAATTAACTTAGCTACTGTCAAAGCTGGGATTTGGATCCAAGCACTGATACTTCAATACCCAGACATTAACTTTTGACTTACAAATATCTTGGCTAATAACCCTTCTAGTGAAAGTACAGGGAAACAGTCCCTTGACAGAATTATAACCTGGTGTAGGGTTTTGAAGAGGAAAGTGAAAATTAAATTTTAATTTCACAAAAGTGGGTATATATTTATATTCAGTAATTATGAGTCAGAGTGTTCATCTAGAAATACTATAACAAAAAAAATGCATGTACCAGGAAGTTGTCTGCAACAATAAATGACAATTGAAAAGTTGGGCACGAGCTGTCATCCTCATTCAGTAAAGGGATATTAATAAATTATGCTTTATCTACAGGATAGAATACTTCCCAGAGAATGAGATAAGCCTGTTTATTTTGTCCACAGAGAGAAATCTAAGTCATATTTAGAGGAAAACAAGAGAAACTTGAACATACTGCATAATACCTAGAAGATCTGTATTACAAAATAAACTTGGGTTTTTTCTGTGAATTTAATATCTTCTCTGTATCTTGTTATTTTCAGTGATAAATTCAGGTGTGGATTTTTTCCATTTATCTTTTTGAAATTAAAAAAAAAGTTATCTGGCCTGGTGTGGTGGTCCACATACACCTTTAATCTCAGCACTGAGGAAGCAGAGGTAGAAGGATTGCTGTGAGTTTGAGGCTAGCCTGGGACTACAGAGTGAGTTCCAAGGTTAGCCTGGGCTAGAGTGAGACCTAACCTAAAAAAAAATTATTTGCATATTTGTGTGTGTCTGTGTATGGAAGGAAGTGCAGGGGTGTAACAAACCAGCGCTGGAGCAAATGAGTGCCAGACACTTGTACCACTTTTCACGCTTGGCTTATGGGGGTAGCTGGAGCACTGAGTTCCAGGCCAGCGGGCTTTGTAAGCAAGTGCCTTTAACTGCTAGCCACCTCCCAGGTCCTTAATGTACCTTTCTCAGGACTTAGGAAACATGCCAGCTCTTATTTAGCTATACTGGTCACCCATTCTTTTCTCCTTGTGGATCTCCTATTAGTTATATTGATTCTTTTCTATATTTCCCATATTTGTTTTTTCTATGTTGTGAAGATAGAGAAAATATGCTTCATTTTGGAGGAAGGTTCTCATGTAATCTAGGGTGACCTTGAACTTGCTATGCAGTTGAGGAAGACCTTGAACTTCTGATCTTCCTGCCTCCAACTCCTGAGTGTTGGGATAATAGGTGTGTACCACCAAGCTTGTTTTTTTAAAATTAATTATTTGTTTATTTATTTATTTGCAATGAGGGAGGGAGGGAGGGAGATAGAGATAGAGATAGAGATAGAGATAGAGAGAGAAATGGCTACTCTAGGGCCTCTTGCTACTGCAAATGAACTCCAGGAGATGCATGTGCCACTATGTGCATCTGGCTTACGTGGGTACTGGGGGAATTGAACCCAGGCCTTCAGGCTTTGCAAGAAAGTGCCTTTAACTGCTGAGCCATCTCTCCAGCCCCATGTCTGGTTTTTAAAATATGCTTTTCACTGCTGTTCACCTGAATTCAGGGTGTTGTCGAGTTTGTCTTTAATTAAAATTTATCTTTAATTCAAATTCTTTAATTTTAATTATTACATAGTTTTTATTACTTTCTTGATAGTCTTGGTTTCTGGAGGGAGACCTTGTGGTTTTAATTTGTATATTTATTTATTAATTAATATTTTTATTTATTTATTTGCAACCAGAGAGAGCTAGAGAGAAGAGAGACAGAGAGAATGAGCACACCAGGGCCTCCAGCCACTGCAAACAGACTCCAGATGCATGCACCACTTTTTGCATCTGGCTTTACGTGGGTACTGGGGAATTGAACTCCAGCATTAGGTATTGCAAACAAGCACCTTAACCACTGAATTATATCTCCAGTTCCTTATACATTTATTTTTATGTTCTTAATCATATTAACCTTTTTTTTTGGTGTTTTGAGATATAGTCTCATATAGCTCAGGATGGCCTTGAACTCACTGTGCAACTGAGGATGACCTTGAACTCCTGATACTCCTGCCTCCACTTCCCAAGTGCTGGGATTACAGGTATGAGCCACTATGCCTGGCTTTATTAGATATATTTTATACTTGGATGCAAGATCTTTCAATTTTCTACCATTTCTAATAATTTTATACCATTTCTACCATTACTAATAGTTTAACTATTAGTGCCCTTATTCTGTTTGGGTGACAATTATTTTTGGTTTTTTGAGGTAGGGTCTCACTCTAGCCCACGCTGACCTGGAACTCACTGTAGTTCCAGGCTGATTTTGAACTCACAGCTTTCCTGTTACCTCTGCCTCCTGAGTGCTGGGATTAAAGGCATGTGGCAGCATGCCTGGCTGACAAATTTATTATTATTTGCAGTGTTGGAGTTTCAAGCAGGGTCTCATGTATGATAGCCAAGGCTATACCACTGAAATATAACCACAATCCTTGGGCAGTGAGTCATATGGCCACTTCATGTATCATATATAATTCATATATAATTTATCATATATAATTCTATTTTCTGAATTCTTGAGGGTCCCTTGTTGGCGTTGACAACTTTCACAGCTCTTTGTTTCCTCGTTAGTTTTGCAGTTCTTGACCATGAACTGATTGTGAGAATCCCAAACCGAATAGGTCAAGAGGTTGTTGGCCAAAGAGATTCCATCATGTTTAACATAGTACCACTTTAAAAAATCCGTGTGTGTGTGTGTGTGTGTGTGTGTGTGTGTGTGTGTGTGTGTGCCCATGCATGTGTGTGGAGGCCAGAGGAAAACTTTGAGTATCATTCCTCAGGCTCCATCCTCCTCTTTTGAGACAGGATGTCTCACTGGCCTGGAACTTTCCTAATTAGGGTAGACAGGCTAACCCAGGAACCCACCTAGTTCTGCCTCCCCAGTGCTGGAATTACATTCCATACCCAGCCTTTCTTTTTCTTTCTTTAAATGTATGTTCTGGAGATTGTTTTCTTTTTTGTTTGTTTGTTCTTTTTGTTTTTTGAGGTAGGGTGAAAGGGTCAACACTCTATCCCAGGCTGACCTGGAATTCACTCTGTAGTCCCAGGCTGGCCTTGAACTCACAGCGATCCTTCTACCTGTGCCTCCTGAGTGCTGGGATTAAAGGTGTGCGCCATCATGCCCAGCTCTAACTCTGGTTTTCATGCAAACACTTTACCTGCTGAACTGTTTTCCTAGCCCCAGGACTATTATTTTTTTAATGTTCATTTCTTGGCATAGGCATCCCAGGATCCTGCAGATAGTCCCCAGTTATCTTGTCTCCCCACCCATAAGAGATAATAAACTCATTTAAAAATAGGTGTGCGATAGAAGATCAAATGGTAATAAGCATGAGGAACCCAATGAAAGACGCAAGACAGAGAAAGGTAGTAACGGAGTGTTGCTGTTTGGATAAGGGTCGGGGACATTTGAGTGGAGACTGTGGAGTAAGCCATACAGACCTGACAGACACTAGGGAGTGGGGAAATCCAAGGAAGGACCACCACAAAGCTGATCAGGTGGCTTGGGAAGGAAGCCATGAGACAGTGTGTGAGGATGGGCTCAGCAGGGGGAAGTTTCAGGGCTCTGAGCTGGCTCACATCGACCCTAGACTCTCTGTTCTTCGCCTTCTCCTCTTCCTTTATTCCCAGTGTCCTCACCTGTCCTTCCGTGGTCTCACCTGAAAGCTTCAGTTTCCAGAGTGAAGAGTTATTTTCTTGGAGGAAATCTGAGATGATCCTGGCACCCTCCAAACCAAGGTTATTGTCAGAAATATTCTAAGGGGCAAAAACATACATATGAATGTAAGAATCCCACCAGAGTGTCCTCAAAAGCCAGGGGGATGAGGTTGGGGATCACGGAGGGAGTAGGGTTGGTGTGAAAGCATTAGGATTCGGGTAGTGCCAAGGACAGAGAGAAGGGAGGCAGGAGATCTGCTGTCCAAGCTAGTTTCCCTAATGCCTCACAGGGTCTCAGCTTTCTATGAAGCTGTCTCCACTGACGTCCCCTTCCCCAGTGTATTCCTGGTACTTTGGATGGACACAGTGGTTGATTGTTTTGAAACCCATGGCGGCTTCATTTGGACAGTTTGCCATGAGCCAGTTGAAAAATGAAAAACAAGGTTAGAACCAGAGATCAGTGTGAATTCCACTCACTGATTCACGAGGAATGAATCCCTACTCCAGTAAAAAGCAGGGACACATGAGTGTGTGGTCATTTCAGGCTAGTGGAAGACATTTGATGAAAATCAGCCATTGTTGTCTAACTTGGTTTCCTTCTCTCCTTTTTAAAATTCTTTTTTTTTCTTGTTTTTTCGAGGTAGGGTCTCACTCTAGCCCAGGCTGACCTGGAATTCACTCTGTAGTCTCAGGGTGGCCTTGAACTCATGGTGATCCTCCTACCTCTGCCTCTCAAGTGTTGGGATTAAAGGCATGCGCCACCATGCCCGGCTTTCCTTTTTAAAATTCTTATGGTGGCAATATATATATATATAAAAGTTACCAGCTAAACAATTTTATATATATTTTGCCACCACGAGAATTTTAGGTGTTACAGTTCAGTGATATTGTCATGGTTTGATCCAGGTGTCCCCCACAAGTAATCCTCAGCTGATGGCAGTTTGGGAATTAGAACCTCACTAGAGCTATGTTGTTGGGGGCGGGTTTATGGGGTTATAAGCCAGCTTCCCCTTGCCAATATTTGGCACACCTTCCTGCCGCTGTTTGCAGTGCTGTGGCAGAGGTGATGTCCAGCCCTCTGCTCATGCCATCGTTTTCCCAGCCAAGATGGAGTCTCCCCTCGAGTCCGTAAGCCAAATAAACCCTTTCCTCCACAAGCCGCTTTTGCTTGGGTTCTTTCTGCACAGCAACTAGAAAGCTGACCACAACAGATATTAAAAATATTTTGTTGGGTGTGGTGGTGCACCCTTTAATCCCACACTCAAGAGGTGGGTGATCACCATGAGTTCCAGGCCACCCTGAGACTACATAGTGAACTGCAGGTCAGCCAGGGCGAGAGAGAGACCCTACCTTGAAACCACCTCCTCCCCACAAAATATTCCTACTGTTGTGTGACCATTACCACCATCTTTCTCCAGGCATATTGTGTTTTATGAAATAATTTCATGTCTTTATTTCCTTTAGGAAGTTCACTTTAGCCGGGCGTGGTGGTGCATGCCTTTAATCCCAGCACTTGGGAGGCAGAGGTAGGAGGATCGCTGTGAGTTCGAGGCCAGCCTGAGACTCCAGTGAATTCCAGGTCAGCCTGAACTAGGGCGAGACCCTACCTCAAAAACAAAAACAAAAACAAAACAAAAAAAAGAAGTTTACTGTATGGCAGCCATGCTGAAGTTATCTGTTCATTTGAGGCCTTGTAAAGGGCAGACAGAAGAGGGGGTTGCTTAGGGTTTCCTGCAGCTCCAAGGACCCCAGTCCCAGAGCCAGCCTCTCCCTGCTCTGAGAAGTGGGGTCTAGGAGGAAGAGCCTAGAGACTGGTCAAGAGACAGCCAGAGGCTGACCTTGGCCTGGGAGTGGGGTTTCTCAGGCTTGCCTTGAGTGGTTCTAGGTGCCCAGGCATGATGGGAGGAGCCGCAGGAGGAGGCGTACCAGCTCCTGGAGGTAGTAATTCTCATGCAGCATCTCCATCAGGCTCAGGACGCCCTCCTCCGTGATGGAGTTGTCCTCCAGCTCCAGCTTCAGGATGGTTGTGTTAGACTTCGGCCAGCACAAGAGAGAGGAGAGGAGAAAGACACAGTTGGTGACTGGGCCTGACTGCTCTGGTCCAGAACCTGGTCTCTCTCTTGAACATGCCCAGCTATGTGAGAGGGTGCTGTGCTTGGATGTGGTTTGTCCCTCAAGGTTCATGGGTTGAAGGCTTGGTCCCAGTGTGGCCACATTAAGAGTTAGTGGGACCTTTAAGAGGTGGGCCTATTAGAAGGAGGCTACTGGAGAGTGGAGAGCGCTCTCTCTCTCTCTCTCTCTCTCTCTCTCTCTCTCTCTCTCTCTCTCTCTCTCTCTCTCTCTCTCTCGGTAATTTTGCTATTGTGATGCCATGAAATCTTCACCAGAACAAAGCTGATGCCAATACCATGCCCTTGACCCAGTGAGCTAAGAAAAACACTTCTCTTTATAAAGTCACCAGGTCTCAGGTATTTTGTTATACTAATGGAAGAGACAAACACAGAGGGCGTGGAAGTGCAAGCTAGGACTCTAAAGGACAGAAGAGAATGAGAAAAACAGCACAGAGGATGAGCCATCCCACTGAGCTTTGCTAGAATATGCTGTTTCTGGGGAAAAATGAGAAGAGAGTCATTGAATCAATGAATAGCCTGAAAAGTAACAGGCATCAGGCTATGCCTAACAAGCTTAGAACACGGAGCCAGAGGGAAGGCAGTTGCCTATGACGGGAACTAGAGAACTATGATGCCCTTGGCAAGGGAACTCAGAATTCATTCCAGTGCTGAGTAGAAGCGACAGTTGAGTGCTCAACACTCAATGAACTATATCTCTGTCACACCCTCCAAGGCTGAGGGGATGCTGCAGAAGAGGTGGGAGAAAGAACATAAGAGGGCTAGGGAGAAGGCTTAGTGGTTAAAGGTATTAGCTTGCAAAGCCTGGGCTCGATTCCCCAGGACCCATGTAAAGTCAGATGCACAAAAAGTGGTGTATGCAAGGGGCCCTGTTCTGCCCACTCCCTCTCTCTCCTTGCAAATAATTACATAAAATTAAAAATTTTTAAAAATTGAAAAAGAATTCAAGAGGCAGAAGATGCAGAGAAATGCTTTGGAGCGCTGTCTTCTGGACATGAGGTGACCATTCTCGTGGAGCTGTTGTTACTACATACGACCTGTACAGAATGGAGCCCATCAACACATCATGGGTGATGGAGGAGAGCAAAAAAGAAACACATCAAAAGAAGGTCTGGTTGGAAAGAAGGGGCTCAGTAGAATGGGAGGGAAACAAGAAAAAGTAATTAAAATAGTTCTTTTTATTTATTTATGTGTGTGTGTGTGTGTGTGTGTGTGTGTGTGTGTGTGTGTGTGTGTGTATGTGCACGTGTGCCTACCAGGGCCTCTTGCTACTGCAAATGAACACTTTTTGCATCTTCCATCTTATATGAGGCTTAGGAATTGAACCCAGGCAAGAAGGCTTTGCAAGCAGCACCTTTAACCACTGAGCAACCTTTCCAGCCCCCAATTAATAGACACTTGCAAGGAAAAGTCTCCTGAAGTGTTTACTTTGCTTCCTCAGGGATTTTATTACAGTTTGGTTTTAGCCTTACCCAAAACTTTAATTAATTTATTTGCATTTATTTCTTAACTTCAAAAATTTATTTATTTATTTGCAAGCATAGAGAGGAGAGAGAAAAAGAGGAGAAAGAAAGAGAGAGAGAGAGAGACAGAGAGAGAATCTAGGGCCTCCAGCCACTGTAAATGAATTGCAGATACATGTGACTCTTTTCTTTTATTTGGTACTGGGGAATCAAACCCAGGTCATTAGGCTTTGCACACAAGTGCCTTAGCCACTGACCAATCTCTCCAACAACCTTATTTCTGAACTTTGTATTGACTATTTTCATACATGTACAGAGTCTTATGTATTTCAGGCTGGCTTAAAAGTCACTATATGTCCAAGAATGATCTTGAACTTCTGATCATCCTGCCTCCACCTCTCCAGTGCTGGGATTATGGGCATGCACCAACCATACCTGGTTTAGGTGGTGCTGGGGATGGAACCCAGGACTTCATGCATTCTACGTGAGATCTGAGCTGGATCCATCCCCAGCCAGGCATCCTCAAGACTGTCGGAAGGAGCTGGATTTATATCTACAGCTAAGTGAGTCTTCATTCCCACTGGGAGCAGGATGGAAGACATGACTTGAATTGTTTCTTGAAGACATGGGGTTAGCTCTAACCCAAACTTCCAGAACTAAACAATATTTCTACTTATTTGAGAGGGAGAGAGATTGAATATGGGCACACCAGGGCCTCCTGCCACTGCCAATCAATTCCAGACACATGTGCCACTTAGTATACCTGGTTTTACATGGACACTGGGGAATTGAACCCAGTCTACAGACTTTGCAAGTAAGCACCTTTAACCACTCAGCCATCTCCTCAGCCCTCAGAATTTTTGAGTAGGGGTACATCTCTGTATGTATTTTCTTCCTCTCTTTCTTTTTTTCTTCTCTCTCTCTCTCTCTCTCTCTCTCTCTCTCTCTTGGTTTTTTGGGGTAGGGTCTCACTCTAGCCCAGGCTGGCCTGGAATTTACTACGTAGTCTCAGGCTGACCTCAGACTTATGTGATTCTCCTACCTGTCTCTGCCTTCCAAGTGCTGGGGTAAAGACATGCACCCCCACGTCCCAGCTGTATATAAGCATTTCAAACCCTGCAAGAGAAGTCGGTGGTTGTCGAAGCCACTGCAATGCAGGATGGCATGTTTTCTGGTCTCAGCTCTCTCTCTCTGTTATGCTCCAAGAAGAAAGAGATGGTCCTGGATCCTCCCAGTCTGGGTACTGTGTCCGTGGCTATCTAGACACCCAGGTGTGACCATTTTCAGAGTCATGCTAGAAAAGCACCTTATAGGGTGAAGCAGGAAACCCACTCCCAAACTATCCCTATTCATTTCACAAAGGCCAGCATCAGTCACTCCCCGCTCTCAGGTCCCCATCCCCGCCAGGGCACAGGCAGAGCACTTGGCGGGTGATGAACACACCCAAGGTGAAACTATGACCATCAATATCAAAGATGCTTTTCATCTGAGCTGAAGAAACGGAAATCTACGACAAGCTAAACAGTACAAAAGGCAAGTGAAAGTTCAGTCCACCCAAGGTCACAATGATGAATTGCCAAAAGAATCCCACAGGGAATTGGAGAAGGAAACTGCTTTCCCTCTCCAAAAAGAAACTGCTGTCATTAAGACACAAGTGTCCAAGCCTGAGAGGATCTCACCATCAGCTGCCTGTTTCCTGGGAGCTCAGGAGGTAATGGTACATTCCGAACACTTCATTCACCAGTCCATCACCCCCAGGAGATCTCAACACGGCTTTGTTCTCTCTCTCTGTTCTTCCCTCTTTCTCCCCAGAAAACAGTACAATCTCACATTTCATGTACATTTTTTTTGAGACAGGGTCTCTCAATGGCCTGGAGCTCACCAGTGAAGTCCCAGGGATCTTGCCTGACTCGGCATCCCGAGTGCTACTCCATGCTGCAGGCATGGGCCACCACATCCGGCATTTATATGTAGGTACTGAGGATGGAACTCAGGTCATCATGCTTGTGAGGCAAGTGCTTTACCCACTGGCCTATCTCCCCAGCCCTCGTGTAGTGTTCTTTTTTTATTTATAAAAGATCAGAGAGAAAGAGAGAGTGAATATGGGCATGCCAGGGCCTCCTGCCACTGCACATGAACTCCAGATATATGTGCCACTTTGTGCATCTGGCTCTACGTGGGTACTGGGGAATTGAATGTAAGTCTTTGGGTCTTGCAAGCAAGCACCTTTAACTGCAGAGCCGTCTCTCCAACCTGTCATGTAACTTCGTAATGGGTATATCTTAAACACAAATACATGTGGGGGACAGGGGATTCTCATGTATTCCACAAAGATGTTCAATGCCAGCTGGGCTTGGGCACTTCAAATGAACAGCACCCATGACATACCTTGAGTGGCTGACATTCTCACAATGATTTTCCTCCAGCAACGAACAAGGACAGTGCTGTGCAAAACTTTGAAAACTGCCATGCCTTTTATAACCGGAAAAACTCAAAGCCCAGGAATGCCTTCCCCATTCTTCCTCCTCCTAGACTTCTTACATCATTGAACCCACTGACTCCATCTTTGAACCCCTGTCTTTCATGGTTCTCTGTGGAACCCTGCTGAGAGGCATGGAGGACACAGGGTTAAAGGGAAGTTGAGACTGGCCTGAAACCCTGATAATCTCATCCTGAGACCAGCAGGAGTTTGACTGACTCCTTCCTTCCCCAACCTCCAGTCACCTGGGGGACCCCAGCAAACCCTGATAAGCCCAGGCAATTCAAGGCCTGAGTTTCCTGGAGTTCACATAATTCAGCTAGAGGTAATAATAAGCCCAGGCAATGAGAAAGTCCTTCCAGCTTATCTATGCAGCTGGCCCCTGCCAATCCTTTCATGAGACAGCCACAGGCCATCCTGCCCTGCCAATCCCCTTGCTGCTTATCCCCCTGCCTCTCCTTCTTTCTCCTGCATAAAAGCACCCTCCCCAACCTAATAAATGAGCTGTCCATGAGGCTGTTTCCTGGGTGTCTATGCCCATCATGCTCACAGCTGTCCCAAGACTCTGTCCGCCCAGATCCATGGATAAACAGGGGTGTCAGTGCACAATGACCCCCCCAAGTAATCCTCGGACCCACAGTTCTCACTAGCTGCCCTGCTTCTCCACCACTTGGTCCCTGTTGAACTTAATGGATTATTTCTCCTTTCAGGTCCTTTATAAATAGATTTTTTTTTTTTTTTTGCGGTAGGGTCTCATTCTAGCCCAGGTCAACCTGGTCCCAGGCTGGCCTCAAACTCACAGTGATCCTCCTACCTCTGCCTCCTGATTAAAGGCATGCTCCACCACACCTGGCATAAATAGAATGTTTTAAGAATTTCTTCTCAGTTCTTTTGGTTTCTTTCCATTCTTTATATCTCTGGGTGATTTAAATTTTATTTATTTAGGGTCTTATGTCGAGGTTGTCCTGGCACTTACCATAGGCTGAGGATGACATTGAACTCCTGACTTTACTCACTTCACCTCCCAAGTGCTGGCATTACAGGCATTGCCACCACGCTTGGCAGTATTACTGATTTTTAACAATTCCTTCTAAAGAACATCTTGAGGGCTGAAGAGATGGCTTAGCGGTTAAGGCATTTGCCTGCAATGCAGAAGGACCTGAGTTCGATTCCCCAGTGCCCATGTAAAGCCAGATGCACAAGAGGGCTGGAGGCCCTGGCGTGCTCATTCTCTGTCTCTCTCTGTCTGCCTCTTTCTCTCTCTCTCTCTCTCTCAAATAAATAAATAAAATACTTAAAAAAGAACATCTTGAGGCTTATTCATCCCGTCCACCAGGTGTTCAGAGTTCACTCACTCTTACTGCCACCTCCTAACTGATATCAGAAGGTGTGATGCCCAACCTCTGCTTTGCCATGCTTTTCCTGCCAGGATGAAACTTCCCCTTGAGGCTGTAGCTAAATAAGCCCTTTTTCTCCATAAACCAAACCCAAAACAACAAACAAGAACATCTACCTTTTCTTTCTTTTTGCCTTCCTAAACATACAAAGAGGGCTGTGCTCATATACCATTGTTAAATTCTCTGTGGTGAGAGCCAGTGTTGTAAGTAATTAAATGTATATAAAGCTATGATGAATTCAAGGTCAAGTCCTTGTTTAATCATGCCAAGCCAAGAGATGGTATTCAGTGGTGTGGTCTTTAAAAACCATAATGTTGCAAAAGGCAGATACTGAATGAAATGCTCAGAGGCAGCCCCACTTATCGCCTAGGTCTGCTTTGAGATGAGTCCCAGGTCTGCAGTTTGTGAGATGCTCTAATATTGACTCTTGGGCCTGGTTCTAACCCAGCTCCTTCCTCCAGGCCCACAGGCTGGTGTTTCACTTCCTGAATGGGAAACAGCTCAGGCTTAAAATACGGCCACTTCCAGAAGCTAAGGGGGAGCAATGGGCATCTTTGTCAGGGACTAGCAGAACACAGGGCAGATGGGCACTCAGGCTGCTCCTTCAGCTCTAAAGGAGGGGTTCTCTGAATCTCGAGCCAGTCACCCTCCTGATCCTTCTCCTCCACCAGGTTTGCCAGCATGCTCACCACTAGGGCTATAGCAATGGCCTTGGTACCCATGGGGCCCAGCCCATGGTGGTTGAGGTTCATGGAGGACTCCTCCATGTTCCGGATGAAGTAGGAGACTGGTATTACGCCCACCAGTTTGCAGGCCTCCAGGTACAATTCCTTCTGTCCGATGGTCAAGAACTTCTCCGTGTCTGCAGAGAAACACAGCATGAAGTAGGGCTTCTCTCCCACTGACCACCCCCCCCCCCGCCAGTCCCAGGTGACATCCTCCTCATTCTTTTAGTAAACACAAATGATCATGTCAACCTTATTACTGTGCAAGTTTGCTTTTCATCTTTAATAAATGGTAAAATTATATGTATAGCAAGAATTATTTTAAAATAAGTTTATATGCCAATACACCCTGTATTGTGTTAAAATCCTTGGGTAGGGCTGGAGAGATGGCTCAGCGGTTAAGGCACTTGCTTCCAGTGCCTAAGGCCCTGGGTTCAACTCCCCAGGACCCACATAAGCCAGATCCACAAGGTGGTGGCCCTGGTGCGCTCTCTCTCTCTCTCTCTCTCTCTCTCTCTCTCTGCTTGAAAATGAATAAATAAAATATTTTTTAAAAAATTCCTTGGGTGAAAAGGGCTTGTGAATGGGAAAGTTTAAGAAGCCCTTCTCTAGAGGCAAACCCCAACCCCAAAGACAGCCATTTATAGAGGAGGAAGGTACCAACCCCAGACAGCCCCACAAGGATATGTCGCTTTGAGTTAAGAGGCTGGTTTAAGGCCCTAGCCCTTCCTACGAGAGAATAGCAGTATGTCCTTGGCCACCTTCCCTGGCTGAGCACATCCAAAGAACCGGTTACCAGCAGTATATAAAGGCCCCAAATTCCTGCTCACCTTGGGACAATACTAAAGGCAAAATAATTAGGCCCAGAACTGGTGACTTTGATGTTTCAATGTTTTTGTTTGTTTGAGGTAGGGTCTCACTCTAGCCCAGGCTGACCTGCAATTCACTATATAGTCTCAGGCTGGCCTCGAACTCACAGTGAGACTCCTAATTCTGCCTCCCCAGTGCTGGGATTAAAGACGTGTGCCACCATGCCCGGCTCATTTCAATTTTTATTTTACTAATACTGTTAAAATGTAAGCCGTGGCTGGTGGTGCTGCTCAATGGTAGAGTGATTTCCTAGCATATGTGAGGCCCTGGGTTTGATCCCCCAAACCAAAAAAGTTGTGAGCTGTGAACAAAACTTTGCTAAAGATTTAGAGAAACAGCAACTTAAAAAAAAGCCATACTAGTAGTATCATCTCAAGAGAAATCAGTACAAGGCAGAAACTTTTTAAAAAATATTTTATTTATTCATTTTCAAGCAGCGCGATACATAGAGAGAGGGAAAGAGCACCAGGGCCACCACCTTGTGGGTCTGGCTTATGTGAGTCCTGGGGAATTGAACCCAGGGCCCCAGGCACTGGAGGCAAGTGCCTTAACCACTGAGCCATCTCTCCAGCCCCAGAAACTTGAACTTAGTCAAGAAACAGACAAGTTGCACCTCAGTGGGCTTTCCTACCTACATCCTCGCCCATGTCAAATGTAGCCCCAGGTCTTATCTGTGCTAACAGAAAGGGGCCACCACCTCTCCAGTGCAAGCCTGGGGTCCTTTATTCCTTGGGTTTCAGACCAGCCTGCCCTGTGGGCAATGGGCATCTTGCCTCCATAGATTCTGGAGCCCCCACATCTGTGCCCTCATTAGGCAAGACCAGCCAATGGCAGGGCCTGATACCACCAGCTAGCACCTATTTGTGAGGCAGACAATGAAACTTTGCTGGGGAAAAGTTAGCTTTATAGGAAAGCCGATTTTGCAGGCACAGTTACAAACTGGCCCTCTCTTTACAGTGTTGGCAGAATTTCTCAACCTTCACACTACTGGCAGTTTGCGTTGGATACTTCCCGTTGTGTGGGTCTTCCCTGTACATTATAGGTCCCCAGTAGGATTTGTTAGCCTATACTTATGGTGTGATAGTAGGAATCCTCCACCCTCCTAGCTGGTCAAATGTCCCTGGGAGCCCACGGCTGTCTCTGGGTAAGAACTCACCGTTATGCAAGAAATAGCCCATGGTGGGTGAGCAAACTATGCTTCAAGCACCTGCCCATAGCAGCTGGATGCTATCCTCAGCCAGCCCTTCTTCCCTGACCCCCAGCAACTCAGCACAGAGGTCTTTGGAACCAGAATAGCTGAGTTTCAATGTCAAGTTTCTGTTTTGGACAAAAACTTTAGTAACACATTCAGTCATTAGAAGATGTTCCTGTTGGCCAAAGAAGGGAAGGTAATTTTGTCCTGGGGATGGATTCTGCTCTGGCCCTTCACCATGGTTGTAATTTAGAGGCAGCTTACCATGGTGTTATCACTCACCAGGGACAAAGTGGGGAATGAGCTGGAAGCTGAAGTCTTGGGCAAAACATTCATTGTTGCTCCTTGTCACCTTCTCCAACTGGTAAATCAGGTGTTAAAAAGCAGAACTGAACTGGAGAGATATCTCAGTGGTTAAAGGCACTTGCTTGCAAAGCCTGCCAGCCCAGATTTAATCCTCACTACCAATGTAAAGTCAGATGTACAGAGTAGCACATGTGCCTGGTGTTTGTTTGCTTTAACAAGAGGCCCTGATATGCCCAATCTCTCTCTCTCTCTCTCTTTCTTTGAAAATAAATAAATGAGAAAAAAACAAGCAGAATTTGTAACAGCCTTGAAGTGATGAGAAGTCAGAAAGTAAGCAACAGAATGTCTGGGGGCAGCAGGAAGGTCTGTGTAGAATGGGGAGTTTATATGCTACCGTGATGGGAAAGCCTTACAGATGATTGTGTAGATATGATTCATGGCATCTCTCTACATCTCTGCTGCCTGTGAATTGCTGCCTGCCACCCAGGTTCATGGACACAGGAGGGGCCTTGGTGTGGTATCACATGCTTGCAATTTTAGCACTTGGAAGGTGGAGGCAGGAGGATAAGGAGTTCAAGGTCATACTCAGTTACATATTAAGTTTGGGGCCAGCCTGGGCTATACCAGACCCTGTCTCAAACAAGCAAAACCCAAAAAGAGAAAGGATGTCTTGGGTTAGCCTCAGCTCAGAAAGTTGGCACCAGCATCATTCTCCCCTTGCTTCACAAATGTTATTTTTGGCACTTCCCTCCTTGGGAAAACTAGGAGGAAAAGATGCTGGAGGGGTTGTTTGCAAGAACAGAGGGTCTGCTTTAGCCCAGCCATCCTGGATATCCAGGAATGTTTAGACTTGTCAAGGATACACTTGGGGTTCTCAAGCAACAGAAACAAGAACTCTGAGGTGACTGAAAAGTCACCAGGTTGCAAGATGGGGCACAGAGACTCTCCAGACTCCTGGAATTTTGAATGCTGAAGGCAGGTCATCAGAGTGGGGCCAAGGTCGGATCAGCCTGCATAGTCTTGGCTGGTTCCTGGTGGCCTTGGGTGATTCACACCATCTTTTTAAGCGCCCCCCCCACCCCATTTCCTCTTCTAGAAAAGACAGGTAATAAACTCCGCCTCACATAAGATACCACATGGAAGACATTTAAAGACCAGAAATTCCTGTTTGTCACAAACTGATGTGGGCACTGCCAGCAGGTCTCATGGCTGTTGTACTCAACCAGCCAGAAGGGCATGGTCTAGAGCTGAACAAAGCCTTCCTGCCCCAATCCCCATGTAGGGTGGCCTCCTGGGTGGACCCAGATTTTTCTAGTTTCCAAGGGAGCTGGTAAGCCAGCCACCATGCCCCGGATGCCACCTGCCTCACCTTCAATCTCCAGGTCTGTTTCTGAATCCTCCCGGGTGGCCTTCTCTTTCTCAACACTTGGGAGGGTTTCGGCCTCACAGTAGAGGGTGTCATCGCTGCTTTGAGGTGCTGTTGCGGTTTCGTTCTCATCTGGAAGAAAAAAACCCCACGTGAGTCCTGGGAATGAATCCCATGGCCTATTGGATGGTGCCTGACTTAGTCTCTTCCCTAACCAAGCCCGGCCAACACCCTCCCCAGTAATGTCTTCCTACAAGCTCTCACTTCGCAGCACAGCATTGCCTCCTGGAATCCTATGATAAATGTTCCCAGTGTCTCTTGAGGCCCACTGGTTTTGGTGGGGTGCTTGCTCACACTCCTCTCTTGGTGTTTGCCAGGGAGGGTCTGCTGTTTCACTTTTAGAGGAATGGTGCTGGAGAGGGGAAGGCAGGACAGGTAGCCTCTGAGTACTGAGAAAAGCGAGGAATTGTGGCCTGGTGGTCAGAAGGCATGCAGCCTCTGAGTGCTGAGAAAAGTGATGGATTTCTTCATCAGTCAAACAATCTTAGGATTCCATCCAACCAGTGAGATGCCATGTAAATATTTAACAATTGACTTTCCAGGAAAACACTTCTCCCCCTGACGATGTATAGTGTCTGCCAATTCATGTGGTATGAATATCCCCCAACACGATTGATTTTTAACTACCAATGTGATATTGACCAGTCCACAGAATGAAAATTAAGTTTGGACAGAGCCACTGGGTACCAGCTCCAGCATGGCATCTGACTGTCTCAGTAGTTACCAAGCCCTGACCCCAAGTCAATTTAATACATCACCCTGATTCTAGAGACTCAGGCAGAGAGAGGGGAGGGACTTTAGGGTCCACCTGATCACTGGCACATCTCTGTGTAGCCTGGGAGGGCCATAGGGATGAGATGGGAGGCCTTTTCACCTTTTTCCTCATTCTCAACAGGTTCTTCGTAATCCATGCTGCCAGGATTCTCTTGAGGGCTGCTGATAGTTTCTTGGCCCTGGTGGCTGCTTCCCTAAGAAGCACACCTGTCCATTCACTTCTGTCTCAAACGGTGTGCTCTGTCCTTGTGTGGGCGGATCACAGGGGAGCCTGCAGCTATGCTTTCATCCCAGCCATCCTGCCAGAACACGGGCTTTGGTGGGAACTGGACATACATGGGTCTGCCTCCAGCCCTGTCTGGGAGAGGTAATTGGTCTCCCCACTCATTAGGGACAGTGGTACATCTCTAGTCTCCAGACCCCTGTCAAGCGAATACCCTCCCACCCATAACTTTGTGACTTAGGAGCCTTTCACTTCATTTTCAACATTCTATGACCTCATGCAGTCATTGTGACCCAAAAGGTGGGCCTCGTAACATCAGCTCTCCCACCCTTTGGTGGCTTTGGTGGTCATCTTCTCTCATATGTCCACTGGGGCCAAGCCCAGACTTGGCTGTAAGTGCTCCAGTGCTGTGGGGGGAACCTCTCGGTGGCAGCATATTTCCCTCTGAGTCAGAAGCAAACCCAAGGCCTTCAGTCAAGTGACCGTGGAGCACTGCCATCATGTTCCTTTTTCAAGGTGGCTATGCTTCAGGTGTAAAGTATTTCAGCGATGGGTGAAGTGGATCTTCTTCCACCCAGTGCTTCCTTTTTCCCTTTGCCCTTGGGAGATCACATTCAACCTCTGAGCGGAAGATCCAGGCACCACGAGCATATGTTCTATCTCTCGGGTTTGCAGCAGCCAAAGCTTTGTTCCAGCCAAACTACCGGGCTGCCTAACTTGAAGCCGACATTCCCAACACTTAGCCAGCATTCGCACACTCGGCTCTTTTTCCACGTCGTGGAGCTGAGGTTCAGTGGCAGTGTGCTGTCAGGAGGACCTGGGGGTTCAGCTGTGGCTGAGATTTCAGAGCTTCTACGGTCAGGTCAGTGGCCAGAGGACTTGGTGGGTGTGACTATCCCCTTTAGCCATTGGGAAGAATGAATGATGAGATGCTAGACATTTGTGTCAAAAATGTAGTTGAAACCATGAGTCCTCTTGAGATGTTTCTTGTTCCTTCCGGCACTCATCCCAAGAGATGCTTGTGGACCGTCTCTAAGATAAGCTGTCCTGGGGCTGGCAGGGCGGATGCAGACCCAATTCCAGGCATGTCCGAGACAAGCTGGGAATTGGCACGGTCATGTATAGGAGGAGGGTTGTAGGCAAATAATTTTGGCAGAGTTCCTGTGCATAGAAATTATCTGTCACTCCAAAGTCGCCTGGCAACACCCTAATGGTGTCCCAATATCACCTGGTCCCTTAAAAGCAATACTAAGAATGGCCAAGGACGATAAGGGAGACTGAGTCTCAGAGATTCCCAGAACATCTGGCTGGTCCTGCACTGGTGTAGAGAACAAGAAAGTGTCATTGAAGGAATAGAGAGGGACTGGAAAGGGTGTGGGGTCCCAGTCTAGGCTCTGGGGGCTCCACTAAGCACCATTCAGTCTCAGGCACTGAAGGGGGAGTAAGAAGTGTGCAGGAAGGAACATCATTCCTTCACATGGCCACGGGACAGAGACATCACTAGCCTGGATCTAAGGGCAGCCCTGGAAATGGGAAAGATGCGCTGGAGCTCATGGGACTGTGAGGGTTCTGTTTTTAAAAATATTTTTATTTATTTATTTGCAAGGAGAGAGAGAGAGAGAGAGAGAGAGAGAGAGAGAGAGAGAGAGAGAGAGAGAGAGAGAGAGAGAGAGAGAGAAATTCCATGGCCTACAACCACTGCATATGAACTTCAGATACATGCACCACCCTGTGCATCTGGCTTTACATGGGTACTGGGGACTCGAACCGGGGTCATTAGGCTTTATAGGCAACTGTCTTAACTTATGAGCTATCTCTCCAGCCCCTATTTACTCATTTTTTAAAAATATTTTTATTTATTTGTAAGTAGAGAGAGATAGAAGAGAGGCAGAAAGAATGGGACCATGAGGGCGTCCAGCTTACTGCAAATGGATTCCAGATGCATGTGCCACTTTGTGCATCCGGCTTTACATGAGTACCAGGGAACTGAACCCAGGTCATTAGGCTTTGCAAGCAAGCACCTTTACCGTGGAGCAATCTCCAGCCCTCATTTTTTTTTTTTTTTGAGGTAGGGTCTCACTCTAGCCCAGGCTGACCTGGAATTCACTATGTAGTCTCAGGGTGGCCTCCTCATTCATTTTTTGAGATAGGGTCTCACTATGTAGTTTAGGCTGACCTTTGACTTTGCTATGAGCCCAGGCTGGTGTCAAACTTGAGATTCTCCTGCCACCAAATGTAATACTTGCAACTTGTTCCTCTTCCCCAGCTTCTCTCCTTTACTCTCTCGCTTTCTTTTCCTTCTTCATCTTTCTCGTCCTCCTTCGATGGGGATGGAACCCTGGGTCTCACACATGCTAGGCAAGCCCTCTACCACTGAGCTACATTCCTAGTCCTAAAAGGGAATACTTTTTTTAAAGCTAGCCTTTTTTATTCTGAGATAATTTTAAATTATAAGAAAGTTACAAATATCAGATAGTTGACATATGCTCCACCCAGCTCTCACCATCTTAAATAGCTATAGGAAAACAAGTCTAACTTATTTTTTAAAATTTACCATTCCATTGCCATTTTGGAAACAACAGAGTGTATTTGTATTTTTATCGTTGTTCTAGGAGACTATATTGCCTGACTGTGGCTCAGTTAGCCTCCTCCAACCTATGGCATCTTCTCAGTCTTTCTTTGTCTTTCATGACCTTGACAGTTGCAAAGAACAGTGGTCAGATTTTGTAGAATCCTCTTCAGTGTTGGTTTCTCTGTTTTTTTTTTTCATGATGAGTGGGACAGATACCCTAGAGTCCATGTGCCCCCCTTCTCAGTGTGTATCAGGGGCACGTGATGTGCAGCTCTTTCCCCTGTAAAGTTGCTATATATATTTCCCTTTGTAATTAATACATAGTTGGAAGAGGATGTTTTAAGACTGTAAATATTCCATTTCTGCTTAAACAATCACCAACTTGAGCATTGGTAAATACATTTTGCTTGTACTATGGTGTTCTAATTAGTAGTTTTTATTAACCCTGATCCTTTTACATTTATTAATTAGAATTATTCTGCAGGAGAGAGCCATGTTAAACAAAACCCACGCATCTATAGTGGTACTTTTGCCTATAATACAGACCACTGGGTTCCTTGGTGTCTGCCACTTTTCCACAACTGTTGTTCCTTTCTGAGGGCAATAAACCCAGCTCTTTAAATTTTTCTCTCCTTTTTTTTTTTGCATGTGTATATGTGGTGTGTGTGTGAATGCATGTTACATGTGTGTATGGAGGCCAGAAGTCAACTTCCTCAGTCATTCTTCACCTTATTTGTTGAGGCGCAGGGTCTTTTTGTTTAGCTTAGAGCTTACTGATTCAGCTATACTATCCAGCCAGCAGGCCTCGGGGGCCCTCTGTCTCCATCTCTGCATTGGGAGGATTATGGCAACATGGCATTGAACCTGACTTTTCCATGGGTTCAGGGGATCTGAACTCAGGTCCTCATTCTTGCATGGAAGCATCTTCCAAGCCCTTCCAGTGATTCTGTAAAGGGTCTGCACCATCTTAAATCCCACCAAGAACATAAATGCCTCCACATTCTTGCCCAAACTTGTTATTTCCAGTATCTTTTTTTTTTTTTTTTTGGTTTTTCGAGGTAGGGTCTCACTCTAGTCCAGGCTGACCTGGAATTCACTGTGTAGTCTCAGGGTGGCCTTGAACTCACGGTGATCCTCCTTCCTCTGCCTCCCGAGTGCTGGGATTAAAGGCGTGCGCCACCACGCCAGGCTTCCAGTATCTTTTTACTTTGCCATTCTAGTAAGTGGATAGTATTTCATCTGGGTTTTAATTTGCATTTCCTTAATGATTAATGATGTTGGACATTCATTCACATGCTCATATCCTGGTCATATATCTTTGTTGGCAATTCAAATGTCTATATTAAACTTCCTTCCTCCCATCCTCCCTTCTGAGACAAGGTCAAGTAGCTTAGGTTCTCCTGGAGTACTGAAACTTGCTATGTTGCTGAGGATGACCTTGAACTTCTGATCCTCCTGACTCTACCTCCTGAGTGTTGGTATCACAGACATGTACTACCATAATGGGTTTATGGGGGGCTGGGGATTGAACCCATGGCCCCATGCTTGGTACAAAAGTACTCTACCAACTAAGCTACATCCCAGCCCTGGTGGGTTATTTCTTCTTGAGTTGAGAGGGTTTTTGTTTGTTTGTTTGTTTTTGTTTTTGTCTTTTATATACTCTGAATATAAATCTTTTGTCAACACATGATTTGAAATTGTTGTGGTGACACATGCCTTTAATACCAGTACTCTGGAAGTAGAGCCAGGAGGATCAGAAATTCAAGGCCATCCTCTGCTACATAACGAGTTTGAGGCTAGCATGGGCTACATAAGATCCTCTCTCAAGGAAATCGGGGCTAGGGAGATAGATGGCTCAGTGGTTAAAGGCATTTTTTTTTGTATAGCTGGCCCTGGTTCAGTTTCCTAGATACCCATATAAAGCCAGCAGCCCTTCATTTGCAGTGCAAGAGACTGTGTGCGTGTTTAATTGTTTTTTAAAAAAACATGTAGATTAAAAAAAAAGTGGTGGAAATTTCTTCAGGATGGATTGTGGAGTAGGAGGAGAGAGGCGACACCATTGGTGAAAGGATGGGGATCAGAGGAATGAACCAGGAGTACAGAATGGCCATAGAAAGAAAAGGAAATTGGGCTGGAGAGGTGGTTCAGTGGTTAAGGCATATTTAAAACTTGGTAGATGGGAAGGTAGATTTGAGAAATTTCTGTCAGAGGAATGTATTAAAACTTTCTGTTTTCTCTTTTCTCCTGCTTGTAAATGCCATATGCAGAATGCTGGCTGTGTTTTGTCAGAATATATTTTGTGTTTGCTCTGTGTATCCGTGGCTTGCATTTTAAATGCTAAAAAATTGATTACATGTTAAAATGATAAAAGTTTTGGTTCCAAAAGTTAAAATAAACATTATTAAATTTAAATTTACTTGATATACTTATTCTTCTATTCATTCATTCATTCATTTATTCATTGTGGTGCTGGGGATTGAATTCAGGGCCTTGTGCATGCTAGGCAACTGACCTACCACTGAACTATAGCCTCATGTGTACTTTTACTTTTTTATATGAATCTAATGTATTTGCGGTGCTGGTGATTGAACCCAAGGTCTTGCATATGGTAAGCAAGTGCTCTACCACTGAGCTACATCCCAGCACCTGGTATAATGTTTATTTTCGTGGTTGTATATCCGTGTGCCAGTGCCTCTTGCTATTGTAAACCAACACCAAATGCTTGAACCATTTTTTTTTTTTTTGCTGGGGAACTGAACCTGGGCCAGCAGGCTTTGCAAGCAAGCACCTATCACTGCTGAGCCATCTTTCCAGCCTCAAGTATAACATTTAAATTGCATATGTGGCTCACATTATCTGTGTATGATGGGGAGCAGCACTATTCCAGGCCTTGGTTAGTAACTTTTACAATCCTGGGGGAAGCATTATGCTGACCACTAAATTTGCACAGGTGCACCAAACAAGTTAAAGGCCTTGTTTAACTTGCATACAGTCCATTTTATTTGTATTATTTATTGAGTTTGTCTTTTTAGCCTAGGTCAGACTGGAGAACCCAATTATGTAGCTGAGGTTAAACTTGAACTTCTGATCCTCCTGTCTCTATCTCCTGAGTGTTGGGATGGAACTCAGCAAGCACTCTAACAGCTGAGCTACACATCCCCAACCTCTGAATCTACCATTTTCAATCCTTCAAAGGATTGTGAAACTCCTGCCCCATGTGTTTGTGTACCTTTACGCTTCTCTAATGATGTGCTGTTGTCATCACAGTTGAATGAATCAGGACGTGCATCTCTCTCTCAGGCCATTTCTGGGATGATGAAGCTGGACACAGTGCAGGTCATGCTGGAGAAGACCGAGCCTGTGCATCTCCAGGCCGAGTCTGGACTCTGCAGTTACTGGCTGCTCGGAAGAGCCACAGTGCAGTTTGAATCATTTCAGCCAGGGAGTGTAGAAGAACCAATATTCACAGTGGCTAGAGCTGGCTATTGTCCAAGTTCAAAAACAACTATAATATATGTCTAGCTTGCATGAAACCCTGGGCTTGATCCCCAGCACCGCATAAACTGAACAGAGTGGTATGTACCTGTCATCCCAGCACAGGAGAATGGGGGGCTCAAGACTCTGCTACATAGTGAGTTCAAGGCTAGCCTCTCTCCAAATCAAAGAGAAAGAAACAAAAATATTGAGAACTAACCCTGGCTCAGGTATTGTGAGGAAACTGAGGTCCAAGGGGGAGGTGCTAGGGTGCCGAGAGGTTCCATGGAGAGAAGCGGTGAAGCCTGGATTTGAATTCAGGTGGTCTCACTCCAAAGCTTAAGATGTGTGGAGACAAAGAGGGAAGCCTTGCTTAACTGGACCCAGGAAAAGCCTTTGGAAGAATGTGGCATCAGCTGGCCTGCTGGGCTATGCCTACGCTTGTGCACTGGGCAGCTGGGTGAGGCGGGCCTTTTTAGCAGAAGTTCCTAAACTCACGACAACTTGGGAGTGTCGAAGAGCCTCATCCCAAACCCGTGAAAGCAGGAGAGCTTAGAAATCTATATTGTAAGTTGGGTGTGGTGGCACACACCTTTAGTACCAGCACTTGGGAGGCTGAGGTAGGAGGATTGCTGTGAGTTTGAGGCCAGCCTGAGGCTATAGAGTGAGTTCCTCTTCAGTTTGGGCTACAGTGACATCTTGCCTCAAAAACAGCAATAACAAAAAAAGCCATTACAGAGAAATATGCATTTGATGTGATTTGACTTTAAAAAGATATTTTTATTTATTTGGGAGAGAGAGAGAGAGAGAGAGAGAGAGAGAGAGAGAGAGAGAGAGAGAGAGAGAGACAGAAAGAGAGGGAGTATGGACGCACAGGGCCTCCTGCCACTGCAAACGAACTCCAGATGCTTGCATCACTCTTTGGGTCTGTTATGTGAGTACTGGGAAATCAAACTCAAACCATCAAGCTTTACAAGCAAGCGCCTTTACTGCTGCCCCAGAAATCTGTATTTTAATAATATTATTTAATTAATATTTAATAATAATATCTGTATTTAATAATTTTTTCTCATGTAGATGAGGGAAGCATTGCTTCACTAAATGATATGCATAGGCCTTAATTTAAGATATGATTTGAAGCTTGCACTTCTGGGTAACTTGGGACAAAGTGGAAGGAGAGTGAGAGGAAGGTTTACAGAAGTCATGTTCCAAGAGTGGCGCATGTCTTTAATCCCAGCACTGGGAAGCAGAGGTGGGAGGATCATGTGAGTCCTAGGCCACCCTGAGACTACATAGTGAATTCCAGGACAGCCTGGGCTAGGGTGAGACCCTACCTAGAGAAACAATGAAGAAAAGCGGCCTTGACCTTGGGGCTCCGTAGATAGTAACATTTGTGTGCTGATTTCTAAGTGGCTTCCCACCTTCAGATGGCTAGAGCCTCAGGTTCATCTCAGGCACAGGTGAGTGCTGCTCCCCAAGCAGACACGGAGGTAAGTCACAGAAGACCACATGGCTGACTCTTCCTTGCTCCTTTCAGCCCTTCAGGATTAGGATGTACCCAGCGGGTCCAGGATCTGGCGACTCCCCGGAGGGCTTCCCTGAACAGCCAAGGCTCCAGCCACAAATTGGAAACGGCACAGCTCAGACACGGGGTATGGAACCTGGCTTTACTAGGTAGTGCATTTTCAGAGAATAGCTGGGGCAGAAGACTGGGGGCGGCGGGGGGGGGGGAGAGAGGTTCAAGGTCGTTGTTAACACAGACTCGATGGCAGAACTGGCCTCGGTTTCGTGATGCCCACTTGGTTCAATCATGGTCCCCACTTCATGGTGAGCACCAGGGTCCCTGGCCGCGTGGAGTCCGTCCTCCCTCGCTCCTCCCCTCCCCTTTCTCAAAGACACACCTCCTTTTCCAGAGCTCTTTCGGAGCAGGTGAGGGAGGAGACAGACCTTCCGTGGCTCCATCTAGGATCTAGAGTCTGAGCTGAGGATAACAGTAAGAGGAAGGAAAGGGATGAGGCATGAGGAAAAGCTTGCTCCAGCCTTAGCGAAAATTCCAGACCTTCATTCACGGTACAGGTTGGGAACCGGGCAGCGCGGGTATCTGCGGTCCTAAGGTAGTCGCCTACATGGTGGCACCGGTGGGAGTAGAATTGTGGCTTTTGAATGAGGCCTTTTCTGTTTATTTATTTTAAAACAATTTTAAAGCTAGCCTACAAAGTAACTGGGTTATTATAGAGGCCACTTTAAACCCGGGAATCTCGAGT
>PVHP010010983.1:0-46245 GCA_004024765.1 Zapus hudsonius
AACAGGGGAGGTGATGTGTGAAATGGTGTCTACATGGCTCCATGGTGCTCTTCAGGGACTTTGTGGGTTGAGAACAGGAAGGCTGTAGTCCTGCAAACCCAGCCCTGGCGATGCTTAGAGCTGCTCTCATTCATGAAAGATGTGCAACCATCTTTTCACTTCTCTGTTCTCTAGTTTATCCTTCATTCCAGAGGTAGAGACAGACAGAGAAACGAGACAAGAAGAGAGGGAGGCGGGAGAAAGAGAGATCATAGGTATGCCAGGCTCTCTAGCTGCTGCAGACAAATTCCAGATGCATGCAACACATTGTGCATCTGGCTTTACATGGGTGCTGGGGAATCAACCCCGAGCCATTAGCTTTATAGGCAGGCACTTTAACCACTGAGCAATCTCTCCAGCCCCCAACTCCTTCTCTTGAACACATAACACACGCAATAAAGTGCTCCCAAGTTCACAGTGCATAAAACCACCTGGAACCGACCCTTCTTCATCTCCCTGTAGGCTGTCATCATAGTCCAGGGGCTTAACTTCCCCAATCTCCTTAGGTCACCTCCTACTTTTCTCTCCTGCCTGCAGCCCTTGATCCTGCCCTCCTTCCCCACAGGTGCCAGAACTCTGCTCAGAGACTCTTCTGATTGCATTTTAAAATTGCAGGCAGCTCCCTAGTGCCTACCTGATGGAATTTAAGCTCTATATTTCAGAAATAAATTCAGCTATGGTGAGTATCAATGGATATATCCCAAATGTCTTCAAGTTGATTTAAGAATAATAACTAGGCGATATTAGAGTGGACACCTATAACTCGTATAAGTGCCAGAGCCGAGGATTAAAAGTCTGAGGACACCTCAGGCTGCATACTGAGATCCTATCTCCAAATAATGAGGTTATCTCTACAGAGAAGATACTTCAGTCTCTAATGGTTCTAACTTTCTAAAAACATACCAATGTCAAAAATAAGTTAGTACTGGTACCTTAATGCTACATCAAATAATCTTCATATGTAATATTTAAAAAAAGACACTTCGAATTAGAGAAATTGTTGCGTTCTATGTATTTCACCAGCATGGGATAAGTCATATAACTAAATCTCAGGCACTTCAGCAGGAAAAATGAAGACAATCCTTCCTACTTTGAAGGTTACTGTGAAATAAATGAAACATTTAAAAGATGCCAAAGCATGCAGTTGCTGCTCAGTGCTTATTTTCTTTTGTCCCCATGGAAACCATCTTGAACATGACACACATGCTGATTAAGCTATTTCCGGATTAACTGAAGAAAATCCTATTTAACATACACATACTTAGTTCAACACTCAAAGATTATTTACAGTTCCAGGTCCTGAGCTAAAAAAAAAAAAAAAAAAAAAAAGATGGGCTTGCTTTCCATTCTCATAGAGAGTCAAGTCCAAGTAAAGGTGACAAGTAAAAGACATGGTATTAAACACATATAAGAAAAGCCCTGGCTGTTTTTAAAGAAGCTTTTTGGCAGTACCACAGAACCAGGGATTGAACCCAGAGCCTCACATATACCAGGCAAGTGTTCTACCAGAGAGCTATACTCCCAGCACTTAAAAGTGCTCTTACAGGTTTGGGATCAGCAATGCACACATAAAAAGCTTTATTCTTTCACACAACCATTCAGCTTCTGAGTACTATTTCAAAAAATCTGGGGCTGAGGTTCTAGAAGGTAGATTGGGGGAAGGGGAATTTGAGAGCAGAAGGCTTTGGAAGAACAGAAAACAGAAGCATGTAAGCAAAACCAGTTTTGGGGGGAAATTCTGAAAGCCACATCTGTGAGGCAAGTTGGCAAGGGAAGAAGGAGTCTCGCTGCCTCCACCTTTTTGGGGGTCACCCACAGAATTCTCCTGGAAGCCTACACTGACCCAAGAGGCAGAGGAAATAGCAGAACCCATGAGAGAAGGAGGCAAAGTAAAGGCGGCGGATCAAACCATCAGCTCAGAATGTGGAGGGAAAGGACATTCCTGTGGGCTCATTGTAAATGAGGCCATATGAAGTTCTTTCCATCATTAAAGCCCTTCTTGCTTATGACACATGCCTTGCAGTTACCACAGTTCTGTGATGGGGTCCTAACCAGCCTCTGCCTACAGACCTTGTTTCTTTAAAATAGTGCTATATAACATCAAAGAGCTTGCATTCCTAAAACACTCCTCGATCTTAAACTTCCCACACTAAAGAACAAGCAAGAACTCTAAATTACCTAAATCAAGTTCATACTTCAGGCCAGTAGTCAAGGCTTTGAATACAGCTCCTGCATTCAGCAACAACTGCCAACCATACTTGTACTGCAGAAGGTACAAGGAATATCAGTGAAGGAGAAGCATGAATATATGCAACAAGGAAGAATTTATGAATGAAAATTTGAAGAGTAAACAGTTCAATTCCAAACAGGGAGATGTAAAAATCTGATCAAAAAGGAAGTGGTTATCCAGGGCTTTAAAAGAACTAAAGGACTTGAAACAGCAAAGACAGGTGAAATAAACTTTTTTATATGAAAGAAAAAAGACAAATGAAGTATATGATGTACCTAAGAAAAAGTTGAATCACCTCTCTTTCCCATAATGATTTCCCACAAGATTTGGGCGATATTGGGTTGGATTGCTTGGGTTCTCTGTATGGCCTTAGGTAAGTACCATGGCCATCCCATGCCTCAATTTTCACAACTATAAATAAAGATAATAATGATTGCTGGCATCGGAGAGCTGCTTCAAGATTCAGGCAGATAATGCCCCATGCAGCCTGGTTGGCATGAGGTCAGCCTTCAATGACATAACTACAAAAAGAAATGGCATCATTATAGAGGTGCGCACAATGCTGCTAGAGAATTTAGAAAAGATCAATTACTGAGATCAGCTTGATATCAGGGCAAGAAAACCTGGAGCCAGTCTTATATAAAATGAACATCGGTGGCAAGGTACAAAACATTTACATTGATAGACAATCACTGAACTGGGAAAATGACACTTGAGAATAAAAGCAGTAACACCTTGGAAGATCCTGGATCCACAAATGCTTGGATATTATCAGCAAAAATAGAAGAAAAAAAGGAAGAAGAGAGAGAGAGATCGGAAGGATATCTAGATGTTCAGTCACGGATTGGGGTTGGACTATTCTCTGAACATCCAGAGTTTGAACAGTTTGGAAGAGTGTGGTGCAAGGCTCTCCATATACTGCTCATCGGCTGGTATGTACTCACAGACTCAAGTCAGCAGGCAACACAAGCTGCTTCCTCATAACACAGAATGGACAGTGCAAACATTACAGACAGGCAAGTCACCACATAAAATAGACCTATGTTCAAGACTTCTAGTAGTGCCACTGGTTTAAAAAAAAAAAAGAAGAAGAAGCCTGATGCTCGCTGGTAGAATGCCATTTCAAGTTTGATGACCAAGAATCATAAATCTACTAATGATGAAACCTGAAAAAGAGCCAGGTTAATTTGGGTTCCTCTCAGTGACTGTGGGACACACCCACACTCCACACTTGACCTCTTTTTCTTATTCCTTGGATGTAGCCTTTTAGTTTCCACCCTGAGGGAGGTCCATTCATATAGTAAGCAACACGTTCATCTAGCTGTTCTACTGAATTTGAGGTTTGTAAATGTGAAGCAACATCCCGATCCATAAAACAAGACGCCTTGCCTCGGCTTTTAGTACTCATCCTGTTACCAAATGCACCACAACTAGAACACAGGTATCTGTTCTCATCCATGGAAACCTGAAATGCCTATTACCTATTTCTACTTACAACTGATCAGGGATGGGGAGGGGGGGAATTGGGGAATTCGGGATAACAACGCATGGTTTGCCCACTAAATAATGTAACTCATTACGGACAATAAATATATATTTAAAAAAAAAAGAATAATGTGTACAGGTAAAGAAATACAAAAGTGAAAAAAAATAATAACAAAATATTTATAGCTCGTGATTTGTGTAAGCTAAAAAATTGTTCCAGATATGTATTTGCAAATATAAATAGGAAATCATTTTTTTAAACATTCCAAAGTGTTAACAATATGTATAAATGAGAGAATGTTCAAGAAATTCTATTATTGATTTTTTTTTCCTGCTTCACTTCCCGAGTTGCTTAGGTACATAGTACTTTATAGCAACCAAAAAGAAAAAAAAAAAAAAAAGCTTAAACTTTTAAAGCTTTTCTATACAAATGAAAGTTTAATGAGACTAAATATACTATACTAAATACTTTCACAAAAAGTTTCTTCACACATAGAACTTAGTCCAAGTTATGTATTTTATCATTTGCTTTGGAAAACAAAGGCAACAGGGAATTATAGAGCAAGCCAAGGAACTACAAAAGCTCTTCCATGCTAAGGGAGTCATACAACTATCAAATTGCTTAGCAATGTGGTGCTTTTTTTTTTTAAGAAAGAGAGAAGCTTTGTTTGCTACACAAAGACTTTTAGTGTGCTTTTTATGTAGACTCAAAGAACATTTATTACTTAATAATTTTCCTGAAAGACATCTAGGGTTCTAAACAGGAAAAGTTACAGACACCCCACTCATTCTACATCCGATGGCATATTTTGTTTGAACTGAACTAGCCCTCAACACAGTGCCATTAAGAGACAACCAGTAGCCCATAATTATGGCCATTCTTAAGTATAAATTAGTATTGCAAGTTAAAAATGCTATTTTCCTAGATGTGAGCATCAATCATATGTGTTAACAATTTTCCTTAGGTCAGCTAGTTTCCCTAGGGAGGGGCTTTGCTGATCTATATATACACTAGATCTTCACCTACCCCATCCAGCTGACTTGATTCCTGCACGAGAAACTAGTGAGATGGGGTAATGCAACCTCCAGGCAAGCCCCAGGATTCAAATATCTGGAGACACAACTCCCAAAGGTTATCTAGGCTCTATAAACTAAGAGTAGGAAGGGCCCTACTTCCTCCAAGATTTGTTAAAAATAAACCATAATATACTTTTACATAACATAAACATCAGCCTGCACTGTAACAGCCAGAGGCTAGGGAGATTGCTTCTAGGTTAAAATCTTGAAGGATCTGAGCTGGATGACTCACCTGGGACCTTGAAACCTCCCTCAGGGGTGAGCTTCTCCCTTCTGCAAAGTCAGACACTGAATCCAGGCCAGACGTGGAAGACAGTGTGGCTTTAGAGGTGGCAGCCTGGTCTTGGGAGAAAGATGAGGAGGGGAGAGCAGGAGAGGGCAACCTTGCCACACCTTCTCCCTCAGACACCTCTCTTTCACTGGACGAGCTCAAAACGAGCTGGCTGGTGTTGGCCTTCTGGGCAGTGGTACTGACCAAACTGTACTGAGTTCCCTTGACACCCTCAACATCTCCGTTATACTTCCAGCCGGCATCCATCTAAACAGGAAACATTTTGAACTTGATATTCTGCTAGTTGTATTAAAATATTAACATACATTAATATTTTAAAGCTACAGAAGTGACATATACCTCCCACGGCAAAGAAACTATTGTTAAAAGCTTGGAACACATCTTTCACACCAACAGATGACATATATACACCTACACGGTCGGAGGAATGGTTTTAGTGAAAGCATTATTATAGGCAGACTTCTGAAAATTGTTTTCCTTATTTCCAGATCTCCAGATCAACAGATAGAATTCCAAAGTAGGTCTTTTAATTATCGAAAAACCCCATAGTGTGGACATTGACAATGTATTCATTTGACAGTACTTAAAAGGATTTAAGGCTTTTCATCACTCCTCCCCTCCAGAAAAGAAATATTGAAATAAATTCCTTGTAACTGCAGCTTTTGTTTTATAGTCCAGATTCTCTCAAACCCTGCTGAATCAAAGATTTTATTAGACGTAGTAGTCATATAACATTTCTACACAGAAACCGTGCTGAGGTACTCACGAGGTACAAGAATGCCTGTATCTGTATACTCGTTGACATCTTCAGTGTTTAAACCACTGTCAGTTTGATGGGTGAAAAGTTGATCACCTAATTTTCTGCACTAATGAGGCTGAACATGCTAATTTGTACTCTTGTTATTAAATTCCTTCTCCCTTGAGTTGGTCACTTTGTTCTAGATCCATTTTTCTCATATTTGCCTTTCCTTTATCAAGTAATAGATATTTTATATCTTAAGAGATATTTAACACTTTATCTAGAAGACATTTTTATACTATTCTTGACTCTACTTGCCTTAACTTGTCAATTGTGTCTTTCAAATAAGTTTAATTTTTAGCTTGTAAAATATTCTTATACTTTCCTTAGTATAGTGGTCAGAGGTTTCCAAGACAATTTAGGCAGGCTTCCCTTATCTCAAATAATCCTTGCTTTTTTAAATCATATTTCTTCACTTGTAGATTTTAAGAGCTGATAGAAATATGATTAAAACTGTATTTTTTATAAAATTCAGTTTAACATATCAGATGTATGATAGCTATCACTTTATTATCAGGAAGTATGCTAAAATATCCTGTATCCTTCAAAATCCAAATACAAATAGAAATACATATACTCATATATTTGATTACTTACATTCTAAAGTGAGAACCCAAAATAAAGCAAAAATTTATGCTTCAAAATCCCAATAAAAATAGAAATACATATAGTTGACTACTCAAAATTCCAGAGTGAGAACTCAGGATAAAGTAAAAACCTGTATATCTGGCCCTGAAAATATTTAGTTAGGTTAAGCCATATGAAAGTACCATCTTGTAGGTTAAAAGAGCTGACTACTTGTAATTTTATATTCAATTTCATACCTTGTGAAAGTTACATTTGACAAAAATGTGACACTTAAAAATAAATGTTCTGCCTTAGCACATATCTTATTCATTCTTTAATATGTAATGTATTCATTTTTTAATATGTTCAAGTCCTACTTGTACTAATTTTAAAATTTAATCAATCCTGAATTATTGTCATTTTAAGCATTAAATTTCTGCTGACCCTAAATTTACATAATAGTATAGCTGTTACCTACATTTTGTACATCCACTCTCTATAACTGCAGTTTCTGCATAAGTTCTCCAGCTCATTGCTCTTCAGAACAGATTAAATGAACTGCAAGTATTTTTACCGTGTAGGATCTGGGGAGTGATGAGATTCCCCTTGACTGAGCGCCAAAAGGTCTCGGTGTGACCACAGATGTTAACCTGGCTGTATCAGTTTTCTGGTAACTTCTGGGGAGAGAAGCTGAAACTCGAGTCGACTCCACTCTAGTGCTCTGGGGCTGCTGAGAAGACAGAGAGCCTGGGATCTGCTCATCTTCAAGGCTTTTAGAAGGAAGAGGGACTTCAGCTGCTAAACTGTCCTGTCTCTTCGGAAAAGCTGTGGAATCTTCTTTAGGGCTTTCGGTAGGACAGGGCCCCCTTCCTTTCTCCTCCACTCTCTCACTTTGGTGAGCAGCTTCTGACGCAGCCACCCTAGGGGGCGGCTCTTCATCATCTAGTACTTCATCAGCGGAATACATCCTCCTCCTTGACAGGACTGTAGACGTCTGATTTCGGGATTCCCTTAGCAGAGAGAAGGGCTCCATCACCACAAGGACAGAGACAATAGCTAGCTTTCACATGGCCCAAAAATAAAAAGATCGCTGACTGAACACATTGACCCCACACATCAACAGATTATGATGACACATAATTTTTTAATGCCACAACTAAGAAAGGTTATAAGAACTTGACCTTTTATTACTTACAGAGGCTTGTAAATACTTCAAAGGCAATAAAGATATTTTAATATCAAAATTATAAAATTTTAACAAGGGATTCTTCACAGAATTTTAGTGACAAATTTATATTTGCCAAAATCAAAACAGTTTAAATAAATGAATGAACCAATTTGAATCCTCCAAACTTTTGCTATAGAAAATTTACAATATATTTACTAGAATAAGAGCATAACAGACATGAGCTTTTGAAGATCTTTGTGAAGATCCAGCCAGTTTATGGTTTGTTTCATGCAGATTGTCAGAAACCCCGTGGGCAACTACTACAGATTAAAAAGTCACTATTTAAATTTTTTAGAGTTGGAAAAATGCTCTCATCTTGAAGCCGGTAGGCAGTACAAACTGCTCGGGTTAACTGAGTCACATGGAAGTAAATGAAACCCTCTTTATCATTGGCATTATGGACACAAAGGACCTTTGTTTAATTTCACCTGGCATGCTCTTCCCTTTTTAGTATTATTCTTAAAGCATATTTATTTCTTCCCAATCTATAAATATCCTACAGTACCACACAGTAATGGCGTTACAGGACAGTCTAAATTTGGCTCTTAGCCTGCTATATTACAGTGTAAAAGACAAACACATACATTCATGTTTACATTGACTTCCTTACAATATAATTAATGCTTTACCACTACCCTCAAAAGAGAACTTTGTAATATTTTATGCAGTTTAGAGTGACAGCTGATTTTATTTGTCCATTATGCTCTGAACTCACTTTCAAGGGTTTAAAGGCAGTGTAATTTTTGTGCCAATACCTTCTACTTCTGCACAGGAATGCACAATGTGAGGCAAAGAAATAACACTCATGGATGTTAAGTGCTGATTTCTTTTGTTGACCCAAATCACTACGTGGGCAATCTTACCGTAATGCTGAGGAGCAAAATCCTGACTGCTTCAGAGAATATTTGATAAAAGCTTTTAAACTGGCGAAGGCTCTTCCCACCACACACAAACCTCCCTTTCCAACACAGGAATCCCCAAACCTGAGAGCTGTTCCACCTTTTACCTGTCCTGAAGCATTTCCTTAAAAGTCTTGGAGCTTCGGTCAGACTTCTCAAGCGCCTGCTTTTCAATTTCTTCCCTCTCTTCTTTTTTCTTCTGCAGATCTGAAGTGTAGCTTTTCCGACGATCTTTCCATTTTGCAAGGTCCTGACAGGAAAATCACATGGGCTTGGTCATACCTGAATTTCTACATACCCTCTCTGCAGCAAGACCGTGCTGGAGTATCCTGTTACATCGCTGAAACCATTCACTCCCACCTGTGCCAAGGTGCCCTAATTCTGCTTTTTATAGCCAATGTTTCTGTACCAAGACTTTATCTCATGTGTCTGTCTGAAAAACCTGACCTAGTGAGATAGAAACCACTTTTGTTTCCCCAGAAATGATGCTCATTTTTCAAAGAACGCTAAATGCTTGTAATGAGATGCGGGGTTAGATTGGCCAGAACTATTTCCAATTCATTTTCTTCTCACTCCAAACACCTGGCTGTGGTGAGAAAGGACATGCTCACTAGTGACAGAAACAGATTGTGACAGTAACAGGCTCATCTCATCAGATAAAGAAGCAGCTCAGGCTCCATAAACACATAGATGCAAGACACGGTTCCCCTCCAGGAATTCAGTCTAGAAGGAAAGGATACACAGGTATATAGGTCAGAGTTCTATAGAGAAAGATCAGTTCCTACTCAGGAAGGAAGCTTCACTGGGGAGCCAAGACTGGACTATCCATGATTTCAAAGAGGCCAGGGCAATACGGAACCCCAGCAGGCAAAAGTCCACATCTGCTTCTCAGAGCCTCAGGCAGGTAACCCAGGGTCAGCTTACGTAACTCAGGCTTTCAATTATCCCTTGTGACATAGGTGAGTTCTGGCATGCAAGGGGCTAAGACAAGGTGAAAGATACAAGCTCTTCTGGTTCCACACAGTGGACCACCATGCTAAGGTTTCTGAAAGACATTCTGGTCCAGAGGAAAGTGCATCCAAAGTATAAGAACAAAGCAAACCTCACCCTCAGGGCATGAGAAATGAGTCTTGCTCATACCCTTTGGGAGCACACAAGGCCACTCTTGCTTTTCAAATAGCCTGAAACCAATATGAACTATTTCCAGAAAGAAAAGAAAGCCCGGCACATTTAGTCCTAGTATATAAATGGCCCAAGTTTTCACCTGACCTAATATAAAAAGACAGCCACCCTCAATAATTACCATCACATCAAAACTTCACCATGATTTTTGGCAAAGCTACTGATTTTTTTCCCCCAGTGCTGGGGATTGACACACCTAGGCCAATACCCGACTACTGAGCCACATCCTGAGCCCTACTTAATTTTTCTGGATAATTACATTGAGTTTCCAGTAAAAATGGTACTGAATTGTTAGATTCCGGGTTCACAATGAGGACCAAGATGGACAGTTTCTTGGGAGCAGAGTCTTATTTAATGTCAGGAAAGACTAGAAAGAGCTGAAAAGGAAGAAAGCTTTGGATCAGGGGACATACAGACAGACAATTTCTAGGACCCAAGACTTGACGAATGGGGGAAGGGGAGCAGGGAGTATCAGAGGGAGGAAGGAACAAAGGGAAGAGAGGAGAGGTAGAGAGGGAAGAGAAGAGAAAGGGGGGACGCATAAACCCGAAGCAGGAGGGCTGAAAAGAGAGTGAGAGGGGGCCTGTGAGAAGGTTTGATGGAGAGAGGAAGGAAACGCCCTGAGTGTGAGGGACCTTGTGTGGTGTGCTGGAGTAGCAGCTGGGGAGGAGGCGGAGGGGGGAAGGGCAAGGTTAGTCTTTCCTCCTCTTAGTCCATAGGTATCCTCCATTACCATATCAGGAGGTGGTCCCAGACCTAGCAAGGCCAGGGAGTAGTGGGGAGAGAGAAGGATGGTTAGAGGACTCTAACAGTAACCAAAGCACACATTCCATCGTCATTAATTCCTTTGAAAACACAGCTGCATCTTTCTCTGATCTGTTCCCTCTCAGCTCTCTCCCCAGGACGCAAGCCTCAAAATTCTTTGATTTATCCACCATAATTCTTTACATTCCAGAAGCTTATAACAATTTCTATATTCAGAGGGGTAAGATTGAGGCTTTATTCATATAAATTTATTCACATAAATTTGAATCATATTCGATAATGACTTCAGCTGAAATGCTGCTCTGGTTACAGTTTCTCCCAGTCTCCTCAACAAACTTTTAGAAGCTTTTGCATGTCTCCCTACTAACGTGAAGATCTGGGCCAGAGCCCAGCTCTCCTTCAATCCCTACGCTCAACAGCTCTTGCCTGATCCAAAGCATAATTAATCATCACACCCCAACTCAACCACTCAACCAAATGAACAAGTTTACTATGCTACAAGGAAGCAGTGTCATCTGAGAGCTCACAGAATATTAGAAACTACACATTCATTTTATACTGGTTTTACAACATATAAGTGTTAGGTTTAAAAAAAAAAGGCTTTAAAACTCTTTGGTCAGATTTTCTACAGAAAGGAATACTATAGAAGAAAGAAAAATTGTTAAGTACAATGACATAATTTGAAGAGAAGACGCAGGGAAAGTCCAACACACACACACACACACACACACACACACTCCTTCCTCTTGATTTATGAATACTCACATCCTGCCATTTCTGATCTTGTTCTTTCAACTGGGACTTTATTTTCTGCATCTCCTCGTATCGCAGCTGCCGCAGGTTTTGGACATCCTCAGCACTGACATCGCTCAGGGATTTGCTCCTGCAACAGACACCCCCTCCGTCACCAAGGTGCTCATGGCTGGGCTCTGGGTTAAAATGAAAGTCGGGCTTATATTTGGAAATTCCACCTAAATTTCTACTGTACTACCTAGATGCAGGCGTGATAGGATCACTGAAACAGTACAACAGAGATAAATGGTGTTTTTCCAAAACGTAGAAACAAGAGCCTGGCACTTAACTCAGGTGTGAGGGTTTTACCTTTTTTTTAGGTTTTCTTTTTTCTTCACAAAATGGCCCAAGTCACCCTGCAAAATTCTAACCCTAAAAATATTCATAATCTAGTGCTCATATTTGGAGGAGTCAATGCACATAAAAATTACTTTAGAAAAAATTATTAGCCACTAGAGTCATTGTTATTTTTCTCTCTCCACCAAAGATAACCTATTAACGTTTGGCTGCTTTTTCTGGGCACTTGCTAAATAATTTAGTGATTACCTGATATTTTCTCCTCGAGTTCAGTATACCATGCAAAGTTGTGCTGCATGCCCTCATTCATGCTTTAAGAACTGCTATAACACGGCACTGGACCTGTTCTCAGAGGCCCACGGTTGCTGCCCACAGCCTATCCAAAGCATCTCAGTCGTCTTCTCCTTCAGAAAGGCAGTGCTCACCCCTGCACATGGATGTGCTGAGGCCTACCTCCAGCACAGAGAAGACACCAATGAATGAGTGGGTCAGTGAATGTGCACACGCACCCACATGCATCAAGAGGACTGCAGATGAGAATGGGAGATCGTGAAAGGCCTTCCAGAATGGCCAGGGACCGAGTCTAGAACACCAGTGAGTAGGTAAGAAGAATATGAGAGATTGAACTTTTCAAGGTTGACTACTCCAAATGCCTTTTCCTATTGCACTCCTGAGACTATTTCACTATAACCAGCTTATAACCAACTTAGTTACTGAAGCAGTTTTATCTTCTTGAGCACCTAAACTGCCTTCTCCCCAATTCTGCCTCAACATGTTCTTCACAACATGCTCCCCCTTAGCTAGTTCAGGAATGCAACTGTGATTGTGATGCAGGTGACTCTGAAGGCTCAAGCCTAGGGCTTGCCCTTTGACTCATGTCCTCCAGCTCTGTCTTCAATAAGCTTCTGTGCATGGCTAGCCCAAGGCCTCTCAGCTCTGGGGACCCTGCTGAAGGTGCATCTGAAGGATTTGATAAGCCAGATCTCATAACCACGTGGTTACTGATGCAGCAGCTAACCTCAAACCTGGATTTTTCCCCCAGTAGGGTGACCAATGGTGGTACCTGCCTTCCAGCCATCCATCCACATGTGAAACCCAAGAACCCATTTTTCACTTTGGTTTCTCCCTTCTCCCCACCTTCAATTTGTTATCAAGTCTTCTCATTCAGTGTCTCTTTCTTTCCATTTCCATTGCCAACAGGCTAGATCAGAGCACAGGCAACCCTTTGCTGGACTTCCAAAGGAGCTGCTTAAACTATCATCCCAGACAGCCTTTCCTCAAATGCACCCTCCAACCCCAAAGTCCTTGACAAGTGAAAAGACCTTCCAAATACTACCCAAATTCCCAGCTAGACTAAACACTCATGGGTTACCTGACTCTCTTCTCCACATGCAAGTCTAGCAAGCATTTCCAATGACTGACCACAGGACTGTTCCTTCCACAGATCACTCAGGGCCTCGTTTCAATCCAACACATGAAGGCAAAAAATCATGGTGCCATCTGGGTCCTCCTACCACTAATCTCACCCATAATTCCTGTTATTCTGTTCCTTTTTTTTCTCTCTCTCCCTATATTAAATACATATATATACATTATATATACACATGTATATGATATGTGTATATACATATGTATATACATATACAAGTACATATGCATATATAAAAACCACTTCTTAGCTCCTCTGTGGTCACCATTCTGACCCAAACCTTCACATCCTCAGCTGCAGATTCCCAACGACCTCCCTGTTTCTACTTCCCTGCCACAAGCAGCAAGATGACAGCATGCCCAGCTCAGCACCTTCCAACTTCCTCCCATCTCGCTCAAGTTCAATGCAGGTTCATCTAAGACCTACAGGACCTGACATCACCTGGACCTTGCCTACCTCTCTCCCTGTCCTCCTGCCAAGCAGGCTCGGTGCTCACGCTCACACCTCTAGCTTCCCCTCACTCTTCAATCGGCCTGGAATGCTCTTTGCCCAGAAAGAGACATAGCTTCTCTTTCACTTCTGGTTGAGCTCCACGTTTCCTTCCCTGACAGCCAGAGATGACACAGCAAATGCCTCCCCTTGGCTCATCGTAACTTTATCCTCTCTATGACATTTATCATCACCTGAGATGCTTATTTGTCATACAAGATTATGAAGCAGCAGGTGCATCTGATTTGTCTGTTGGCATGTCACTGGACCTGAAACAAAGGGCAGTTCACGGTAAGTGCTCCCTAAATGTGTTCATTGACTACGATCTAAACAGTATTCTAGTACATGGAGGAAGTCTCCCTGGTTCTTTCATGTGAACAGTGGCCTGTCCCTACTCTCAAGTCCTCAAGCATTTCAGCTGTTTCTATGTTTCTGTTACACTGTGTGCAAAGGAGTACCTAGTTCACACTAGGACTATCTACCAACAAGATTATGTTGTTTGGAAGGTGAACATGTTAACACACCATGATGCATGCAGATACACTCACTGTCTGTACTAAGAATGAGTTAAGTCACACCATTGTTAATCAGGCTAATACATTAAACATGGAATATTTCCAATTTGTTCTATAAGAAAGTGTGACTATTCTCTACTAAAGTTTTATAAAGTTATTAATATAGGAATGAATTACATATAGTATATGACTATGCAAATGAAAATATATGACTTCATGAACATAATATACGTCTCACTAAGTATGACTACATAGCAAAGTGACTTAGGTGAACTTATATGTTTTCAAATTCACGCAAATCATACCAACAAGGAATTGGTCTATTTGGGCTAGTGCAACAATATACACGAATAAACAGGATGAAAATGTAGATGTTCAAGACAGTAGGAGAATCTTGATGTGCAGCACATGAAGCTGCATAAAACTCAGAACCAAAATGGAAATGCTAATTGACACCCTAGTAAAATTCCAGTGAGGGTAAGGCAGGGTCATCAGACTGGCCCACAGCCTCCTCTGCCTGCCCTCCCTTCTCCTCTTCATGGGCAGAAAGCATCAACACACACCTTCCCATACAGTGTGCTCATCATGGTGAGGATGTGTTCTCCCCCTGCGTACCCCAGCACTGAGCAGAGCCTGGTACCCAGAAGGTACACAGCTCAAACAAAGTGAGCCAAACACGGGCCAGAGTAGAAAAGCCCTTGTGAAGAAGGCAAGAACGCAAGCACAAGTTGTTCCCTGGGATATATAAAGTAACCCAATTAGGCCTGAAGCACACTCCACAGTGGGTTTCATGAGCACCAGCAAGGCAAGATGAGGACTCCAGGCCCAGCTGTAGCACCAGTCTTCCACCCACAGAACATGCATCGATCCTCCATCTGCTGTGCTATGAGAACTGGGTACGGCTGTAGTGATTCCCTTTAATAAATACCTGCTATGATATACTAATTATTATTAAAGGATTTATTGAACAGGACTGTCTGGAAGTTTAGCTAAGACACTTCCAGTTAGAAAGGTCACCAGAACACCCTGATCATATCTAGAACTTTGCAGTTCAGGAATCTCTAAGCCAGATGGGAAAGAATGCTTTCTGTACTTCTAGTCATTAACAGCATGATACTGAGCTGGCTCATTAAAGAGTTGCAGTCCTATCAAGGAGCTACAGGAAATGAGTTCATGAAGCCAAACCCAGGTCCGGTTCTGTCACTCAACTGTCTCTATCCCTGGCAAAGTTACAATCTCGGATTCTTTTTTGCTTGTCTCCATGTCTCTGAAATGCAGGTGCCTGTCAACTTCACAGAACGAGATAAGCTTGGGAGAAAGTACCATGGAAATGAAAAAAGCTGTTTAGGAATGAATACTCATGCCCAGCACCAACTATTCACAGGTAAGCCTCATTGTTCTAAAATTCATTTCCCTGTAACAGTTAAGTTGGAGTTCCTCATGGAGAAAGGTTCTGACTTAGAACTGCATTTGGATTCCTTTCCCCAAAATATGTAGGTATAACATCTTGCCTTTTCACTTTCATCTTTAAATGGCATTTAAGGGAAGGACAGGAAGTCAAGTTTAAAGAAGGAAAGAAGGTAAAAACTTAGGATCACCAAAGAACAACTTCCATATAGTACTCTGTCTATGATGCTTCCAGAATTTTAGCTAGAATTAAGGGGTATTATCTTGGAATCCAACTCCAGGAACCTTTGGGATGAGTATCTAAGGGAGGGCTCGAAAGAACCAAAGGGGAGTTTTCCTAAAAATAAATTCCCTGACAGTCATAGATAGCAAATAGAAAGTTAGGGGTGTCTGGCTTTGAAAGCAGATATGAATATACTTATTATTTCCATTGGTGATTACTGAATTCTGTGGGAACAATTAATTTTAAAACCTATGTGAGATGATTTGATAATCAATGTTAAAACCCTGTGTGAGATGCTTTACAGTTGCTAAAAACTAGAATAAAATTTCAGAACAAGGATCTTCCATTTGCAAACTTATCAACTGAATAAGGCTTCTCAACAGCTGCACTACTGACATTTGAGCCTCAAAATGCTTTGTTGTTTTGGGGGATGCCTATCCTGTGTGTGGTAGGGCATTTACAAAGCACTAAATGTTAACAGTGAGCACACACACCTAGGTGTAGCAATAAAAAGCATCTCAACATTAAAAACAGCCCCCGTGGTGAGAAAAACAATCCCCAGTTAGTAACTCATGTGAACTTTCGTTTTCCCTTTTTTCCTGCTTTACGACTGGATAATTATTCAAAATCTTTTGGCCAAAATCTTTAAGAAAAACGAAACTGTCCTACTTGTCTGAGTAGAACTTCACATGCATTTAGGATTTACTTCCTATGATATACTGATCGCAGATCCAATGGCATAGTCATATTACAAGATTGTCTCCATACATTCATACAGCAAATGTTTATGTGTCATCAACAAGCTGATGTGAGCAGGCCATGTGACAATATTTCCAAACCTCACAGAACCACAAGGTATAAATGCATGCAACACAGACACACACATGCGAACTGACAGCTACATACAAAGCATCTTAGTAATATTAAACTAACATGTGTCACATGCCAAATGAAAGCTTAGTGAGGATGGGAACACTTGTTAGCATGCATAAGGCCCTGGGTTCAGTCCCCAGCAACAATAACAACAAAATTAAACAAGCAAGCTAGAACTTAATAGTCAAAGACCTTAAAAATGTTTCTCCATGTTTCTCTTTAAACTGACCCTAACCAAAAAGCGTCCACACAATAGGCAGGTATTTTTCAATTACAAACATCAAGCAGTAATGCTTCCCAGCATATTATGTTCACAGAGAGCTCACCCAGCATAAACATGAAATGGATTTATACATTAAAATCCTATATGTAATCTAATTGGAATTTCTTTCTGTTTTCCTTGCGGGAGAACCACATACGGAAAGCACTGGTAACTGAGAAAGCACCAGGGGAAGAAAATAAAACTCCTACAGGACAAGTTTGATTTCAACTGCTCTTAAACACAGTTGAGTTTTCTAAAGACACATTAGGTTCCATTATTTGACAAGTCCTACATTATTCACCAGTCTCAGTTTACAGATTATCTTGCTTTATTTGTATAGTTACCTTGGCAGTGCATTGCATGGGGTGGGGGAGGGGTTTCAATAGCCTTGAAAACAAATACCTCACCATCCAAACAACAACCACCTTGGAATCGTCTACCACAAGCATTGGCTGCTGATTACTATAGTTAGGAAAATCTTCAGCTTTCTGAAGCTTAATATTTATTTTTCTCTTCCATTGGTGAGGGCTGGCTGGTGTTATGAGACTAAACCTAAATCCTCATGCACACTAGATATGAACTCTAGCATTGAACTTCCACTCCGGCTAAGGGTAAACTCAGTCACCCTTAGAGATGGAGTTGTTCACCTTCACTGAAGAAAACATTGTAAGGCCATGAGGCTCTGGACAGAGAAGGTGTCACCTTCATGTGACACCCTGGTAACATGCTGGATGCCTGAATTTAACATAAGTACCTGGAAGTATTTTCTGTAAATTGCCCATCACTCAAATACATCCTTGGTGTCTAGAATAGTTATTCAGCACTAAATGGTACTTTTGGTAGCCTCCAAGACTTTTGAACTATCAAAAGCAGAGATGTTAGAGATGAAATAAACCCGGTAGGGGAAGATACTCAACCACAGAGGCAGACATAAATATTTGACATTCTTAAACTCTCTTCCTCTTGCTGAAAACTCGGCAGTAAGATTCACAAAGTTACAGAAAGCCAGGTGATGTTGGATTAAAAATGAGTGACTAGCTTTTAAATTTCAGTTATTCTAGAGAAGGAAAACTATTTCTAGAATGACTATTTCTAGAATTTTATATTATAATGTTATCATATCTATGCAATATTAAAAACAGAAAGTTATATAGTTCTTGCAACAAAATTGGAAACTCAAAATTTTTATAAAGTTGGAAGTCCAATTTTGCTCTATATGCACAGCCACATTAAAATATCTACCTTAATTTGGGAATCATGGAAATACACTCACTATCCCACTAACCAAGCTCCCAGTGAGGTAAGTATTTGAATTGTGCCAACTGCATGAATTCTACACTTGAGTAAAGACTAATGACTTTTTCCATCAGATTTCCTAAAGCATAATTTTGAGGACTATAACAACCAATAAATCAGAAGTCTGTTAGCAATAAAATACCAAAATAATCATACATAGTCTGAGGCAATGCTCATCACTTTTCGTTATTAATTTTAAAAAGGAAAGAGATGGAGCTAAATTTTAATCATAATACAACAGAAAACCATTGCTTTTTAGATAGCATTTCATGCACTAGGTGTTCAGAAAGAAAACTATGACCATGAGGTTGCAGCATTAATAAAAACTTCCCATTTTAAAGTCACATGCACTGCATACAGCACCCCATTTAGTAACATGCCAAGATAGAAATGCAGTAAGTTACACGAAACAGGCAATATGAAGATTTTTTTACTGTGATCCATAAAACTTACCCATTCTCACCATACATCTTTTGAAAGAGTCTAAGAAACCAGAAAATTGAAAATTAAAGTCACTCCCAGTGGTTTTAGTTTGTAGACATTCAATGTCTTCAACTAGAATCTAAATGGATGGATGAACCTGAACAGCCACTTCATCACTTGATCAGGTTTCAAGTCTTCATCAATTTCAAGGAACTCAGGTCAAATAAAACCAAAATGTTCTCAATTTACTCTAAGCCAATAAATGCATCTGAAAGGCCCCCCATTTAGGGGAAAGAAGTTAGAGTCCAATAATTCCATTTTCTCAGGTTTGTCCATCCCCAAGTTTAACCAACTGAGCATTCATCAAAAAGCAAGTTGACACTTATCAAAATGGCTACAATTGCATACAGGTAGAATTCAAGACAGCAAATAACATTCATGCATTTTAATGAACTTTGCACTAAACTTTATAAACAAAAACGTTACAAATTGACAGTCTGTGAAACTTAACTCAAAGACAAAAATCAAGCTAAATGAAATTTGCAACGTCTTTTTTTTTAAGGGAAATGTTTATCTGAAAAATAATCAGGCACTGCAAAATATAAGAAACATATAAAAACCAAACTTCCACCAGACTACTCTACACATGAGGACAAAAGTCCACACACACAATTGAAAAATAGTTTTATGAAACCATACTTGAGAATAACACTAGAAACATAAACACCAGAGACAAGATTTGAATAGGTACCTAACCGATAAACAAAAATGGAATTATACTTTTTCCCACGAAATTACTGAAAGTTTTGTGAAAGCCAAAGAAATTTGGATAGGATGCTTCAGCACACAACATGCAGAGGTCAGCAATTTGATGCGGCTTTGGTTTTTTTTTTTTTTTTTTTTTTTTTGCACAAGACCATCCATGACAAACCAAATCCTTTCAGACACACACGCTAACCTCTCCACCATCAGCCGTTTCCTGTGCCTACGTCTGCTGGCCTCGCGGATGGCCTCCCACTTCTGTAGGTCAGCCTCACTGCAGGGGCCTGGCATGACGCTGACGGCAGGCAGAGCAGTGCCCAGCTGCCAAGACTGGATCTTGCGAGTCAACATGTCGTCTTTCTTCTGCCGGCAGGAAGGAACTAGCACTCTGCTGCTGCTGCTGCTGCTGTCTTTGGGGGGACGCGTCCTTTCCAGGACACAGAGAAATTTTGCTTGAATTTCCGGAGGCAGAGTCCAGGGTTCAGGGAAAGGGACCGGATGGTATCTATCTGGGCCCCCGGACAGGGGCACTTCTTTCTTCTGAGCTGGAATTCGGCGAATAATCATATCATCTTTTTCTAGATCTGGAAGCACAAGTTCACCTTCACGGCATTGCAAAATTATATCTCGTTCTACAGGATCATCTTGTTCAGTGAACCTTCTGAAGTCTTCAAAAGCTCGAAGAATGCATGGATTTGCATGGAAAGCCCTGGTTTTTCTGACAAAGAAATCATCATTTTCTAAGTCGGGATCCAGGGCTGGCATGTTAAGGTCATCACCGCAGCCTGGTGCATGAGGGAGGTTCTTTCTGCGGGATATGAGCCTTGGGCCAGAAGTGGGATCGATCCTGACATTTGTTTCCGAAGACAAGATGTCATCAGAGTATGTTTGAAGGGCCTGAAGCAATAAAAACTGACTAAAGCACAGAAGAGAAAAAGGAAGGGATAATCTTAAGTATGAGGAGAAAAGTAATTAGGTAGCAGACCAACTAGCCACTTATCAGAAGTGAATTATTTTAGGAGCATGGGAGGGACTCTTGTAAGCGAGATAAATGTTTAATGCCATTATCCATGAATTCCTGGTATCATCTGAAGAAACAAAAACAGGGTGTCCTTAAAGGAAATGTGGGCATTATCAAGGCTAAGGGATGGGTGGACATCATCAAGGCCAGGGGACGGGTGGACATTATCAAAGACAGGGGATGAATGGACATTATCAAGGTCAGGGAATGGGTAGACATCATCAAGGCCAGGGACAGGTGGACATCATCAAGGCCAGGGGATGTGTGGACATCATCAAGGCCAGGGGATGGGTGGACATCATCAAGGCCAGAGAACACATGGATATCAGCAAGGCCAGGGACAGGTGGACATCATCAAGGCCAGGGGATGGGGCTACAATCTAGATGGACACTCCCTAGCACACACATGAGCACCACCCTATGCTACACACTTCCACATTCTATTAGCCCAATGGCCCCATCTCCCCTCTAGAGAAAGAAGTATGACCTGGAAAGCTTCAAAAGCTTGCATCATTCACTTTATGCAATAATACCCATACATTATGAGCAAAAAAGAAACCGGTTTAAAGTCTTATAAAAGACCCTAAGGGATTTTTTTTTTCTTTTCATTATGCAGACTTGATCTTCCCAGTCTCTATCTAAAAGGATTTCCTTTCTCCACATCTCCATGTAATGTTTCTAAAAAAGTACTTTTAGAATGTAACATGTAACTCTCTGCCATCTTGCATGTTACTGTACTAACAGAACGTTTACTCCTACGGGCTTCCAGCTAACACGCTCATGCAGAAAAGCAGCTATGTTATAAGTTATGTGTTGAGCTTCTGTCCTAAATCTTTAAGTTTCCATGACTCAGTGTAATCAGAGCCCAGGTTAATGCAGCAGCAAAAGTGAACAGAGCGTGACTGCGGCCAGATTCCAAGCAAGGAGCTCGTGCAGGCAGGGGCACCTGGATTCATCCAAAGCGCCACCGCTTCTCCTGGCTGCATGGGTATCCCGAGACCTGATGGCCCGTTGGGTTGCTAGTTCCAGCAAACGTGAAGGTCTTTGGCAGCTGCTGTCTAACCTATGCCCGGCCTTTAGTATTCTACTAAAAATTCTGGAACATCTGTCAGAGCCTGAGTCCTCACTGTCGGAGTCAGAATCCTTTCTGCAGTGACATGACATGGAGAAAAAAAGGAAGAAGAGACAAAGAGCTGGAGAGGAATAATAACACCACAGAAATCAGTGCCAAGCTCTGACTATATAGAAAAGAAGGCTTTGTTGGGTGCTGCCTGCCTCTGTATTCTGTATGTGTACATGTAGTATGTGCGTATACATATTCATATGAACGTGAGTGTGTATGTGTGCAGTTGAATGTATCGGCCAGAGGTTGACATCAGTATCTTCCTCTCCATCATTTCCTGAGATAGAGTCTCTCACTGGAGCCAGAGCTCATTGATCTGGCTACACAAGCTAGCCAGCAAATACCAGAGATCTATCTCTGCCTCCTCAGAGATTACAGATGTGTGCCACCATTCCCGCCATGTACATGGGTGCTGGGGATCTGAACCCAGGTCCTTATGTTTACATGGCAAGCATTTTATACACTGAGCCATCTCCCCAGCCTCTTGTTTTGGTTTTTGAGAAGGACCTCACTATGTAACCCGGCTTCTTTTAAACTCTCAATCCTCCTGCCTCAACCCAAGAGTACAGGGACTCTAGATATGTTCTGCCTCACCCAGCCCTCAGGTTTAAATGTAAACATTTTTTTTCCAATTATAGCATATATAGATGTTAGGTAAATCAGCCCCCTCCATCCATCATATAAAATGCACACTGCATATGCCAGGCTGGGGGAAAGACAGACCACTGGAGAACAGAAACATGCACAGGGACAAACCTGAATCCCTGAAACTCCTTATACCATGGCTTATAGGTTTCCCTTTTTATTCTTTTCCAGCTCACTTCCTCTGGAGTCCAACACTTGGGGAGAAACTGATCACAAGTGCCTGGGCTTGGCATGACGGGACTTAGCCTGCGCACATAGAGGTCATCCTTGACAAGGTTGGGGCTGCTTGTGACTTTTTCTTCTTCCCCTTCCAAATAACAAGAGGAGATGGAAGTTCCGCGAGGTGTAGACCAGTTCTCCATCTTGGTGCCCCAAGTCCTCCTCTGGTTACTGTTCAAAATACCCAACCAGGTTAAGATACCACATGAGCAATTTGTGGCACAGAACACCAAAGGCATGCGTTCCACCTCACAAGGTTTACACCGCTGTGAATGAAGCGAATTAATTCCCGTTCTCCTCACCACAACTCCTAGAACAAAGTTACAGCACTATAGCAGCATCTTGTTTTATTTAGTTAGAAGGGCTAGAGACACATGGCCAAGGACACTGAGCAGGAAGCTGTGTTAAGAGAAAGACAAATTCCAAACAGATTGGCTATTACTTCTGGAACAGTCAGTAGTATGACAGACATCCAGATGCATGACAACTCTACTTCTGACCTCATCGGTGTGTGTAGCCCGGAGGTTAATGTATCAAGAGGAAGTATTTGTGCACAAGAGTTGAGAGAGGTGGTGTGTGAGACGACACCCTCGGGCCTCTTTTTCACTCGGAATCTACGGTTGGCTAAGTCATCCAAAATCACATCGGGCAACCTTCGCTCGTCATCAGTGTCCGAACCACTTCCAGAAGCACAGGCCTCCTTATAGAAAGCTGCATCTGAAAAATCACGCTGTGCTCTGCTAATGTGATGGGAATTTAAAGGGTTCTTTTCATGTCCACCACTGAGGTCAACCAAAAGAAAAGCAATGAAAGAAAACACAGCATGGCTCACAATGAACCTGTCAGCGATCCAAGAAACTGCAAAATACTAATAGACTGAAGGCATGCACTTACACAAAGATCTGGCACTAAGCTGACATTCTAAAATAGAGTTAGCACCTTCAACATACATATGACTAAAAATAGAGGTAAGGAAAGAATTGCTCATTAGTCAAATGTATTATCTACCAAACACATTTTAAGAGACTTTTTTATTATTTAAATAGCCCACAAATGCAGAAAGCATACAGAACTCCCCAACTCCATCACAACCCTGTACCTTGAAAAGGTTCCATCAGCTTCTGTGAAGACAGGGCTCGCCCAGCTCCTTCGGTTATCTTCATGTTTGTCTGGCTTTTTCTTCCTCAAGGGTGCTGGCATGTAGGATGGTTGTCTACTTTTGTTAGGCAAGAACCGATTGAAAGGTAAAGCCGACTTTGGTTCAATGGTTGCAATCCTCCGGTAGGACATATCATCTTTGTTATAATCCTGCATTTTCAATGTCAATTCCCAATCAGTGTCACTTTCTGAACCTATAAAGAAGGCACAAGAACTCGCTTTCAGCTCCAGATTTCTCCAGAAGCCCCAAAGCAGAGTGTCTGCTCTGTCTTTCCCTTGGAAACCCAGGGCTGCAACTGCAAACTGTGGGAATATTTTTAGAAATTTGTCATGAAGTTGTGATAAGATCCATTAGAGGAAGTTGCTTTGCATACGGGAGGCACATGCACGGCATTCTTTTGCTGTGGCACATTGGGGACAGAAAAGTTCCCGATTCCCTGCGCAAGCCCTTTCCTTCCCCAACTTCTTTGCCATCAGGATGGTTTTGCTACTTGCCCATATAATACATAATATAAAATCTAGCTGTGGAGTCACTGATGCTAAACTGAGTCAACAGCAAAATTACAGAAGCCTACTAGTGTAAAGTATGGTGGCTCTCAAATTACAGAAGGGAGAGATAAGGAAAGACACAGAAAGGGAAGAAAGACTGCCCAAGACTACAGAGGGGAACAAACGACCCTTATAAGGTCACTCTTAGGAACAAGAATGCCACACTAGAGAGGACTCACTCAATGACACCACAAGTCACAAAGGAGTCATACCTTGTGCCTACATGAGGAGAGAGGACTAAAGGAATTACACTGGGAGTGTTGAGCATTGGTTCAAAAACAAACTAGAAAAGCTGATAGACCCCAGGGTTAGACTGATAAGACAGGTGCAAACAATTACATATTCTCTTAAAAGGAAAACCTGGTCTTTGAAAAGCTCGGTGAGAAAAGAAGGTAGAGAAGATAGCAGTGCAGATCCCAAAGAGAGCAGTCTCCCCCTTTCCCTCTCTCCCTGCCATATGTGTATTTATAAATTAAATAAATAAAATATTTTACAAGCATGGCTCCCACTCAGCTCTCCCAGAGCCCCGCTGTGCAGGGCACATGACAGCCACAGGCCTCCAACACACATCATCTTCAGGGTTAACTTGACCAAAGACAGGGTTAACTTGACCTAACGGCAGTTCATCACCTCCCTCCTGCCAGAAAGGAAAGTGTCATAAACAGTAGAGAATGGTCCTTAGGAACAGGTTGAAACATAGCGATAACACGGAGACAGATGGGGTAAAAGGCAAGTCAGGGCAGAAAGTGACACTGCATGTAGCCATGGCTAGGAAGACTACAGGTCAATAATCAGTTATTTTTCTCACCACCTCCTAAAACAGATGAAATTTGTCTTATTTCAAAAAAAAAAAAAAAGTGTACCAAGGATTCTTACCAAAGCATACATGTGGAATTTTAAAATCATAGCTATTTAACTTTTGAAATTTTAAAGTTAAAAATCTTTCATTAGCTAATAAAGTTTTTAAAAACATATATTTTTTGCAAGCAGAGAGAGAGAGAGAGAGAATGGGGGCGTGGGCATGTGGGCATGCCAGAGCCTCTAGCTGCTGTAAACAAACTCCAGATACATTCAACATTTTGTGCATCTGGCTTTATGTGGGTACTGGGGAGTCAAACCCACTTTGTTAGGTTTGCAGATAAACACCTTAACCTTTTAGCCAGCCCAACAGAGTTTTTACTTGGAGAAATATCACTCCTGATATGCTTTCATACAAAACTCCAAAAATTACATTATAATTATCTTATCCTAAAAATATCATCCAGCCATGGTGATCATCCACTTATAATCTTGTGGGTAGTAGAATCTGAATGCTTCAATCAGAGAAAAGCACCACTCTCTTGGTACCCCTCCCCCCTCTTCTACCCTTGGTATAATTTCCAAGACCTCCTCCCTCTGTAAGGAAGGTCTATTTGCAACTCTTTCCACAGACCAGGAAGCAAAGTGACATGACCATGGGGACCCTCAGTTCAGGTTACATGCTCCATACATGAGGACCAAGTATCTGCGGTGAGGACCTGGCTCCCACACCACTGCCTGACCACGTTGGATGGTGAATCCGAAGAAGTCCACAAACCTACAATCTTTCTCCTTTCTTGTGCTTTGATAGTCACAGGTCAATTCAAATACACACATGCCATAGGTTCTCCAGTCAGGACAAAATGACATAGTGGGGGGAGAACTTCAGTCTCCGTGTTTACAACTTTAATCACTCCAACGCATTATAAAACTGGGATTTATTTCTGTACGGGCACAATCATTGTCATATGGATTCTGAAAATGTCCCACCTAGATAGCAAACAGCCCACAAGAACAGCAGCAATTACAAAGGTTAATGCTTGGCCTTGCACATCTTCTGAATATGACTAACTACTTCCAAAGTTAAAGAACTTACTTTTTCTTGCCATGTTAATTAACTTTGGGGAAACAAGTTCATTATACATCGTTTGCTGATGCTTGGGATTCTTCCTAACAAAAGTCTCAGGAGACATTTAGGAATAAGAGGTCCATCATGAACAAAGTGAATCCCTAACAATCTAGCTCGGATTCACAATCAGAGCACTTCGTTTCTTCCTGTGATGGTGGTAGAAGCACAGAAATATCGGGGGGTGGAGGGGAAGGCAAGGTTTGCTCTTTTTAACAATATTTTTATTTATTTATTTGCAAGTAGAGAGAGAAATAGAAGAGAGACATACAGAAAGAATGGGTGCCAGGGCCTCCAGTGACTGCAAACAAACTCCAGATACATGTGCTACTTTGTGCATCTGGCTTTATGTGGGACTGGGGAATCGAACCCAGGTCTTTGGGCTTTGCAGGCAAGTGCTATAATCACTGAGCAATCTCTCCAGCCCTTCTTTTTATTAATATTATTTTAATTATTATTTTTAAGCAGTGCTAGGGGTTGAACTCAGGACATCATACATGTTAGGCGAGTGCTCTACCACTGGCCTATATACATCCTCATCATAAAACCCTCCTCCTGACCGTTTCTCTTTCTTGGCTTTCCTGCTTCAGGTGTCTGCACTACCACTCTTTCCCTCTTTCCCTTTCCCTCCTTCTCTCCCTTTCCCTCTTTCTACCCCCCCTCTCTCAGTTTCTTAATCCCTCCCTCTCCACATCATCCCCTCTCCCCACTCTATTTTTCCCACACCAGTCTTTCTCATCCCTTACAATAAAATCTTAACTTCAAGAAACTGTTTGTCTTGATGTCTCTTCTATCCCCAAAATCCATCTCCATCAGATGGTTCCCTGATCAGGAACAGAGGCTCTACCAAGACAAACTGCCTTCATGCCCTACACTTCTTGCATTTTCCTCCTTTCAACTTTGCTTTAGAGTTAAGGTCCAAAGGGTTTCTCATTCCTCCTTAAAAATAAATAATAATAACAAAAAAGAAACATAAGTCTCAGTACCTCTACCCTGCCCCTAAAATTTAACAGTTTCTATCCAGTCAATTCAGACTACCTACTTAGTCAGAAACTGTTACCACCACCTAGCAACGATGGGTATGACACATATATTTAAATGACAGATTTAACCAGATCTCTGTGATCCTGAACGAAGGTTCCTTTCCACAACAGGACTTACACTAACAAGTCCTCTCACACTTGCTGTCATACATTAGCACAGACCTGGAGGACCAAAAGATGCTTCCTACCTCCATGTTATCCATTCAAAGGTTATTAACATATTTCCCCCTTCTTTTGCTAAAATACTTTTCAAAATATTTTATTTATTTGGGAGAAAGAGAAAGAGAGAGAAAGAGAAAGAGAGAAAGAAAGAGAGAGAGGAAGAAGAAGAAGACAAAGAATGGGCATACCAGGGCATCCTCCCACTGCAAATGAATTCCAGACACGTGTCACTTTGTGCATCTGGCTTTATGTGGGTGCTGGGAAATCACACACACCTGGGTTGCTAGGCTTTCTGGTCAAGTGCCTTAACAGCTGGGGAATCTAACTCAGGCTGCCAGGCTTTGCAAGCAAGCACTTTAAACCGCTGAGCCATCTCTCTACCCCCTAAAATACTTCTAAAATATTTTTGGTAAAAGAGAAGAAAATTACTCAAGAATGAGAACAGACTTCTTCCAGAATGTGCTTGTGTACATGTGTGTTTGTTGCGTGTGTGTGTGGGGTGTGGGTGTGTGTGCATGCATGGATGTATGAGCTAACAGGCCCTACGGACAACAGATAGTTAGGCCTGTAGGAAAGAAAGATTCTCCCTGATAAAACCGGTCACAGTGAACCATCTCAATCCAATCAAAACCTGGAAGTTAAACCATGGAAGCTATTATCACTATGAGGGATGGAAAAGGAAAGAAACTCTCAACTTCAAGTCTTTATTAACATCGGCTTTGGGGTGAAATTTTTTCCTAAACAGTTCTCGTTCTGTTTTTATTTTTTCCATTGCTTCTCGGCCTTTTGGCTAAGATCAAGCGTAGTATCTGTTTTTATTTTTTCCTCTGTCACTGTTTTATCTTAATAAACAAACACATAAAAATAGACAGCCAACAATGACCTCACCTTCCCGTCCTCCTCTGAGGGTGGTATCCGAGGAGCAGCTGGTCAATGATCTAGACCCCAATGAGTCCAAGCTTTCAAAAGAATCTTCCCTCCTGTGGCTGCCTGGAGGGGCAGGGAGTTCACCTCGATCAGGACACCAGATATCACTGTAACCACTGTCTCGGCCACTTCTTTTCAGGCAGCTGGAATCTTCAAGTGCCTAAAGAAAACATTTTATGAAGATCAGTGAGTTAAGGTGAACTTCTGAAAATGGAAAAGCGGTGTTTCATTTGAAAAATGAAGTGGTGAGATTTCCCGGCTGAGCAAAGAGAAGGAGCTGGTATGAATTAGTTAGTGAACCTGACATTTTTCTCCACAAATAATATAAGAAGCTATTGAAGGCTCAATGCAACAATATGGAAGTACTTGAAATTATTTAATAGGATGGTACATTTAAAATAAAGAAGAGGGGGCTGGAGAGATGGCTCAGCAGAAAAGGCACTTGCCTCCAGTGCCTAAGGCCCCGGGTTCATTTCCCCAGGTCCCACATAAGCCAGACCCACAAGGTGGTGGCCCTGGTGTTCTCTCTCTCTCTCTCTCTCTCTCTCTCTCTCTCTCTCTCTCTCTCTCTCTCTCTCTCTCTCTCTCTCTTTCTCTCTCTCTCCTTGAAAAATGAATAAATATTTTAAAATACAGAAGAGGAGGAAAAACTTTAAAAAACAAAGTTTCTAAGAATAACATTGACATGCTTCAATCAACGAGTCTTTACATTTCTCTGGTAATAAAGACAAAAGGAGTCAAAGAGAAAAAAAATAGCAATGTAGACATCTAAAGGAAGAAAGATCATTAAGATTTTTCAGCCTGTCTCTAAGAAATACTTGGGGTTGTTTATTGTGAACATAAAACCATACATCAGTTCTATAACCTACCTACTCAAAAAAAGGTAAAGCAAAACTTTAAAATTTATTTTAAAGACAAGAACAATGAGTGTACACATTATGAAAATCATTTATGTTCACTAAGTATGGAAGCTAGATGTGCTAGCTAGATTGTCTTTCCTCTTCTTTCTTTTGCCTCTGTGTGTATGTGTGTGTGTGTGCACATGTGTCCACATGGTGCCCCTTGCACTGGCCTGCACAGGGAGAGGTCGCCTGCAGGAGACAGAGCAGAACATCAGGTTCTGCGCCATCACTCTCCCTCCTATTTGAGCTAGGAGTCTCTTTGAGATTCCAGAACTTGCTGTTTTTTTCTGTGAGCACAGGTGATTCTCCTATCTCTACTCCCCTTTAGGACTGGGGTCCTGCAGAGCCAACTCAAGGGTTCTCTCAGGCCCTCATGCTTGCACAGGAAGTGTTCTTAACCACTGAGCCATCTTTCCCACTTTTGGTTGTCTTTCTTACTGAGTCAACATATGCCCATACTTGCTGACATGTAAGACTTTTCTTCCTTGCATCTAAAGAGACTATTTGTTTGGCTCTTGTAAAAAAAGATACATAGAAATTGAACAAATGATATCACGTGTAGGTTTACAATTCATGCAGAACTTATTCAAATAAATATTTTTAATTAACACCCCTCTGGAATGTAAAAGTAAAACTTAATTGGACTTTTTACAATAAGGATTTAACAAGTAAAAATCAACAAGATTACTAGATTACCAAAAAAAAAAAGATTACTAGATTACCAACAGATAGTTCAAAGAATTAAAACATGATTCACTTAAGAAAGCTATGAAAAATAGAAGACTATTAGGTAAGAGATAGTAAATAATGAATACCTATTAGACTTAAGTGTATATTTAAGCTACAGAGAAAGATATTGTGACCCTTATGAGATTCACTCAGAGTATATAGGACTAAAATATGACACCTAAAATCGATGTTCAAATGCTTAAGTAAAAACACAAATAAATGGATAGACAGGTAAAGGCAAACTGGAATTGATTCAAATAATGATTACTTAGGATTTGTTGTGTTAGTCTCTGAACTTCTCATTATGGATACTTTCAACATATGAAAAGGTTGAAAAAAATGTCCACAGTGAAGAACTGACAGCTATTTCAGGCACACTTGACTAAAGGAAGATTTATAGAAGAAGTGTTTGAAGTGCCAAGAAGGACTAGCAGATTTAAGTGAGATTTCTTATGCTCTACATGCCAGGCATCATGGCATTATCAGACTTAACATCCTGGTATGAAAATGCCAGTGCCAGTATTTTATCTGCTACTTCTGAGCAGAAGTGAAAGTCACGTATACTGCCACCAAAATACATCTTGTAACAGAAGAGTAAACATTTTAAAGCAAACTTTTAGATCCAAAAGGTTTCTTAGGCATGTGCTTGGTGAAATCTTGGGCAAAAGGCAATATGGCTTCTGGCATCATAAACATTAACACTACTGACAGTGGGCCTCTTCACCTCAGTTATTAAATAACCCAAGTCTTGCCGTGAAACATGTGTTCTGAAGACTTCACCCTGGTGAGTCCCATAAAATGTGGGCACGGAGGATATAGGCTTGGGTGTTAGCCTCAAGAACACCATCTAACTTCTATAAGACAAGGTCTCTCATTGCCCTGGAGTTCACCAATTAGACTAGCTGGCTAATTCTTTCATGTGTGGGGGAGGTGGTTCTTGTTGCTGTTGTTTAGGCACATGCATGAGTCTATATGGCACCCCAGGGATTTTTCTGTCTCTGCTTCACAGCTCTGGGATTACAGGTGTTTTCTAATATGCCTGGGATTCAAGGTTTTTAAGTGTTATCCAGTGAACTCGGAAAGTATGCTGAACAGAATCGTTTTGATTTTAACAGAAGTGATGCAAAACAAATGATATATGCACATGCCTCTCATGGCTACTCCCCTTGGTAATAACAGAATAACTGAACCACAACTATAGTTTTGCTACCAAAAATTCTTTCTACCCATCCTGACTTTGATATTGGTGATAGAAAGTGGCCTTTAAAGAGGTATTCCTAGCACAAAATGTGCACTAAGATTATTCAGCCTGAATCACACTGCCATAAAATGTTTGAAAGGCTATAAACATACTAGACCATAAGCCAAAGTCCCACAGAGCTTTTAACTACAATGTCTTTACTCAAACACCTATGAAGCCAGGCTCTTCTTATGCCCATGACTCCCTACAGATCCCCATCAGAGCCTCACCCTCTTCTGTGGCAGGGACTGATCTATTCTGTGTGGACAGGTCATTTGCTATGAGTGAGGGTTTTCCTAATGCCTAGCACAACATATGTCCATGGTAACACTTCAGTATTATCTGAATTAATGGTCCAAAAAATGTATATAAAGGGCTACAATCTCTTTAAATTTTAAAAGAAAAGGGAAAAAGAAGAGACCAGGGGTGGGGTGGGGGAGAAAGGGGGGAAGAAGAGGAGGAAGAAGAGGGGGAGGGGAGGAAAAGGAAGAGGAGGAGGAAGAAGAAAAGAAGGAAGAAGAGGAGGGGAAGAGGAGGAGAAGGAAAAGAAAGGAAGGAGGGGTTGAACTATTCAGCTCTATAATCCCATGTCTCTGTAGTGTATGTTGCTAGGCTCATGAAAATTCATTTTTAAAGACATGGATAGATGTAGAACAAGGCAATTATTTGTACTATGGCCTAAAATTTCTATGCTTCAATCATACAGTTGTTGCATCTTTACGATGTGCCGGATATGAACACTAAATATCTTTCTCATAGAATTACCAAATAAATCCTACACAGCAATCACGACTAATTAGGTTGTGTTTTATCATTTAAAAAATTTTTAAACTATTTTTGTTTATTTGAAAAAGAGAGAGTGTGCGTATGTGAGCATGGGCATCCCAGGGCCTCCTGACACTGCAAATGAACTCCAAATGCATGAGCTACTTTGTGCATCTGGTTTTAAAGGGTTACTGAGGAATCAAACCAGGGCCATCATGTTTTGTAAGCAAGTGCTTTTAACCACTGAGCACTCTCTCCCGTCTGGTATTTGATCATTTTGAGCACATTTTTCTTCTGAGCCTTTTAAATCCCTCTGGATGAATAGCCCCACAGAGAAACTAGTTTGTCCACTAGGGCTACGTAAATGTTTTTTCAGAATAAAGTCATTCAGCATCAGTATCAACACTCAGCTGCTCACCCAGCCCTCGAGCTTCAGGAGGCTGTGACATGGTCAGTGGAATATGAAGCAACAGCAATGTATATAAAACCAAGGATTCTAACATAAATCCCTTATCAACAGTCAGGCATGGTGACTCATACTTGTAATCCCGGCACTTGGGAGGTAGAGGCAGGAAGATCAGGAATTCCAGATCATCCTTGGCTACACAAGAGGAAGGGGGCCAGCCTAGGCTACATAAAACCCTGTCTCGAAATGAAACAAAACCACATCAAGTTTCACTTACCCTTCACTACTCTTTAGGAAACGATGATAGTATGATGATACTTGAATGTGGGCACTAGAAATAACTACCCATGACAAAAACCCACTAATATAAAGAAATTGAGTAACTCCTGTAAACTTTAATAGCCCCACGAATGCCTTTTTTAGGGCAGGCTGGATTTATAATGAACACAGAAACAGTTAAGTTACAGAGTGTATAAGAAGCAAGTGTGTGTGTCATCAAATTACCAAAAATAAAGACATAAAATTCTATACCTAGGAAAGCGCTGGGAGGAGATAACGCACTCCTTGGCAGTAGCACATAAAGCCAGAAACAAGCGAGCACCCCCTGCCTGCTCCGCCCAGTGAAGCAGAGGAAGGCCAGAGCGGCCATCCTTGTCACACAGAGGGCAAGAAGTGAACGAGGAGAGGAGGAAAGGAGCATGATGGCATCACAGCAGTCATCTTCCACGGATGGGGACTTACCTTAGTCAGTGTGTGTCCTAAGAGATTCTCAAATGCTTTCAGATTAAGACAGGGACCATTATAGTAGGGGTTGCTTTGTGCTTTTCTTCCCAGCCAGTACAGAGTTATCAAAACCTAACAAGAGAAGAAGAGCAGCTAGTTAGGAACCAACTGCAAACCCAAGTGCAGGAAAGTACTTAGAAAAGGTCTGTAGGGTTGACAGGTGGACTCAAATTGACGGTAGAGAGAAGGGGCATTTAAAATCTTAATTCTTGGTAGATTTTTTAGTTCTCTGAAAAAAAAGAAGTCCAGGATCTGTAAAGGTGGTCACACTTTCCACTATGAAAGAAGGAAACACGATGTGAGAGGGAAACAAAAGTGAGACTCTAGTCAACTAATATTTTTCCAATAATGTAGTGGGCAGCTAAAATCATAATTCTTGGCTTTCTTTGAATAATAATAATAATAATAATAATAATAATAATAATAATAATAATGGTGATGATGATGAGAGCTCTAAGGGGCTGGGAAGATGGCGCAGTCAGTAAAGTGCAGGCCACACATGCATGAGAGTCTGAAATCAAATGCCCAGCATGCACATAAAAGCCAGGCTTGGTGACTTGTGTCTGGAGACAGGAGAATCTAAGGGCTTGCTGCCCAGCTCCTTCAGCCAAATCAGGGAGCTCCAAGTTCAGCAAGGGACCCTGTCTCAAAGAATGAGGTGGATCAGTTGAGGAAGCAGCATCTGGTCTCTACTCACATGTGCATACATGCACACAATCACGGAACATGCATGTGCCCACCCATACACCTGAGAGCAGACATACATACAGACATACACGTGCAAAAAAGCTATCACACTTGTAGCTGTACTTCTCTATATGGAGAATATTAAGGACATTATGCCAGTCTACACTGAATAGTTCCCTAGCGTTCCTAAACATTCAGTGTTTCCCCTAAAAATCCTAAAGTGAGCTTGTCCTTACCACATTTGCAGCTTAACAACCATCGTCCTAGCCCAACCTACCCTCCTATCCCTAAGTCAGAGAACATATGCTCTGACATGCATTACAATACATACATTTAAGCATATTTAGAATCTATAACTGGTAAAATTTAATCAGAAAAAGAAGATACAAGAGTATATTCTTAGATCTAGTACTATTTCACAAAAGACAAAAGACAAAGCTATTTTTAATGAGATGTGCCATTAAAGTAAATGCATCTTACATTTTTCACTCTTCTAACAGTCTCTTCTTGCCTGAAAAGAAAAAGAAAATATCTATTACATCATATCCATGAACATTAACTGTAACGAAAAACTCATTCTTATTGTAAAGTTCCATGAATATCAAGATCATTTGTAAGTCCAGAAATCTTAGCATACACACATGAAGAATTTTTCTGTAGTCACTGATTTAAAAACTATAGTCATTTTTCTGTTTTTCAAAAGGCAATATTTGAAAAAGCATCTGACCTATTAAAAACTCAGTTTTAAAATATTATTCAGAGGGTTTCTTAAATTTTTATCTTGAGAAATATTTAAACCCTATAAGGAGTTAAAAGCCTTGCACTGAGTTTTCTTTTCATGGGTTTTTAATCCAAGTTCCTCAGACCAAACTGCTTAGTGAGCATAAACCTATAGAAGCAGAAAATTATAATATAAAACATGGTCATGAACTTCCTGAGGAGTCTGCCCTTGGTTATAAGCATGTTAACCTGGAAGAGAGCACGGTTGAGAGTTGATAGGAGACAGGTGTCACAAAGCATGCTCTACAATTTTGTGAGTGAACATTTTACTCTTTCAGTAATTTGCATTTTAAACAAACTTCTGTTTTTTTGTTATTTTTTCCTTTTAAGAACCCTGTCTAATGAAAAGATTGCACCTGTGTGTATACACATGTACATGTGTGCATATGTATGTTTACAACTCCACATAAAATATTAGAATTGTAAAGATGCCAAAAAATGTTAAAATAGAGGACATATTTAGAATATAAACTTCACAAACATTTTAAAAAGTGAAACTGGATCACCCTAAAGAACACATTTTACCAATTGTCCATGTCCAGGATCAATGCAAATTCAGAATAGTATGAGCTTGACAGCCTCTAAAGCAGCTTCAACATGACTGAAGGAGGAAGAAGGAAATATATACACATACATGACATTGCCATGTATGCAGAGTATATATCAAACGATGCAGATATATCAAACATGTAACATACAGACTACACATTCACACATGGCAGATAAAAGGGAGTGAGCATGAATGCAGAGACAATTGTAACTCAAGCTTCAAATTATCTACAAAGTACCTAACTTCCTTTTCACAGAAGAGTTTATCCAAAATGAACTTAGTAATACATGTCTCCCACAAAACCCAAGAAATCTCAATAAAATCCACAAATGTTCACATAGCAGTAGAAATGTAAATTGGTACAACTATTTACACTAACACACTTGGTAATAAGTAAGGTAAATATGAATAAAGCTAGTAATTCCATTTTGAGTTCTGTCCCCAACAGCAGTACTTATATTTGTTCCTGAAAGTCCTATACAAGAATTCTTAGAGCGCCATTACATAGGGAAGTGTGTACAAGGTGAAATATTGCATGTCAGTGAGAATGAATGACCCGCGACTGCATCCAGCCACATGGACGGATCTCATAAACAAAGGGGAGAAAAAGAAGCCAAATGTAAGAATAAAGATCATTTGACAGCATATGAAGAATTAAAACAGGTAAAACAAAGATAGGCTTTTAGAATCAAGATAGTAATTAGTTACCTGGGGAGAGAGAATAGCAAAAGTCCCTGGCAGAGGGCAAGGCCTCTTGGATGGCGAGAAATTGCATTTTGATGTGGCTACCCAAGTGTGTTCAGTTTCTAAATCAGTCTTTGATCTGTAATATCATTCAGTTTAGCAGTAAATGTTTGAGTTGTGTACTTGAACATGCATACTTATTCATATGTTTATTATACTTCACAAACAATCTCACAGCACAAGTTGCTCAAACTATAACTTATCTCTTAGTAAAAAGAAAAGTATCTTGTAAAAATGAACAGCATTTTATTTTGGAAGTCATAGGTGGGGAATGTCTTAAGACACTTGGATAATGAATAACAATACACTTCAACTGTTAAGTTTTCCAAATCACAAAAGTACTCTGAGGCCTGGAGAGATGGTTCAATGGTTAAGGCACTTGTCTACAAAGCCTAAGGACCCATGCAAAGCCAGATGCATTAAGAGGCACATGCATCTGAAATTCATTTGCAATGACTGGAGGCCCTGATGTGCCCGTTCTCTCCATCTTTCTATGCTTGTAAATAAATAAATGAATTTTTAATGTACTACGAATACTCAATCCAAAGGATGTCCTGGTCTCAAAGTGGTCCCACTTTTATCAAAAGCACCCTAAGAAGCAAGGACAGTGGAGCTCTCCTGAGCCCCTAACCCCCCCTCCCCAAGGCTACCAGGGAGCGCAACCCACTCATCTGTGTCATTCGACTTTTTATGACGACAAAGCAATTTTTGAAAACGCAAGGTAAGGTCTATTCTGCAATAGGTCCAACAACAATGACCTTGAATGACTGCTCTTCATCACTTTACATTCCCTTCTAAATATGAGCATTTACAACGTGTTCAGGAACACAGTGACACATGGGCCAGCCAAATTATCATATCACAGAAACATGATGCCAAGAATTCACGTGGTCAGTGACTTGCTGGAGGAAAGACAGCTCACTAGGACACACAGCATCCCAGGGCATGAAGGAATGAACCTCAAGGCCTCTGAAAACATGCGGGGAGAGGAAACTCAAGATAATTGACCAAATTACTACACAACCAATCAGAAGCAAAAGTAAGGCAGCCCTAGCCCAAGGTTGAATTATTCCTCCACAGGAAATGTCCTGAGTGAACAGGTATAGCATCACGTTTAATGAGGAAGGGGTTTAGGGTCACACATGGGTCCCACTGGCTCTATTAACTTTATCCATTTCCACTCAATGCATCCGTTTCCTTCAGATAACCTGGTGATAAAGTCCTCTATTTCAGATTTGCTAGAAATGCACTCGATAGGATCCCATAAGACAAACACAGTCCAACCTAACAAGTGAGGGAAGATCCCTCCTACTTCCACTCGACCCTCCAGCTGATGTCATGCTAGATTTACAGAGTAGCAAGTTTAACAGTCCCCGTCCCCATCCTAACTTTTGACTTCTGTACTTACAACCATCCTCTCAGGCTGGAGAGATTGTTCAGCAGGTAAAGGCACTTGCTTGCAACCATCTTCTACATGCATGTGTCTTTTTGGTTTTGGGCTTTTCCAGGTCAGCCTGGAATTCACTGTGTAGTCTCAGGGTGACCTTGAACTCCTGGCAATCCTCTTACCTCTGAATTTGTTTCTTGGTTTTGGTTTTTGTTTCTGTTTTAATCTTTCTCTCCATAAATCTTCCTGCTATGTCACAGGTGTCTAAAGACAGGGCGTGCCCACCAGGAAGCACATAAAAGTATTTGTTTAACAATGTCTAGCAAAATGCATGGCACACAGATGTTCTCCTATGCAAGATATTTATTTGACTCGTGGAAGAGTAAGCTAGCAAGAGAAAGTCTAAGAGGAAAAATGACTATTAGCTTCATATGATGTTGAGAAACAATTAAATTGCATTAGCTTAATTAACATCTATTCAATTTGACTCAAATTGCCTTGCTACCCACTATTAAACTATTGCTCTCTCTCTCGCTCTCTCTCTCTCTCTCTCTCTCTCTCTCTCTGTGTGTGTGTGTGTGTGTGTGTGTGTGTGTGTGTATTCTTTTTTTGCCTGGGACAGAGTCAGTCTAGTATCTCAGCCTAGCCTTTCACTATGTAGTTGGAAATTCTGATCCTCCTGTCTCCACCCACTGAGTCTGGATGTACAGACATGCACCAACACTCCCTGTGTTATGTGGTACTGGGGATGGAACCCAGGGCCTCAAGCATGATAGGCAGGCACTCTACCCCAGAGTCACACACCTAGCCTGACTGCTTTATTATTCACATGTGTATATGCATGTATGCATGCATACTTGTATGCGTGTGGGCACACATGGATGCCCATACTTATGGGTGCACAACTGTGTGGAGGCCAGAGCTTAAGCGTCTTTCTTGAGCCATATTCACTTTACTAACTGAGGCAAGGCCTCCTACTTGAAACCAGTCCTTGCTAGTCTTGCTAGCCAGCTGCCCTGAGGGTCTTCTGTCTGGGCCTCCCCAGTGTTGGGATTCCATGGAGGCAGTGGCACTAAACTCCATCCTCATGTGACAAATGCTGGTCCACTTAGCTTTCTCCCCAGCCCCCATTAAGTTATCTTTAAAACTGTCATAAAACATAACTCTAAAGTTTTATATCACAATCAAAAAAAGACATGCAAAAGCAAAGGCCAAATCTTATCTTCTCATCTGAAAGAAAATAACCAAAGTATTCACACATGCATTAAAACCCAAATATACTGTAAAAAGGAATAAAATGGATCAGTGATATTCAAAATATTCCAGAATGGCTATAATGAATAGATACATATAATAATAATATTTAATACATATAATGAATAATTGATATCCTTGGACCATGTACTTTTGCATACATTTAATATGCACAAAACAGCAAGTAGAGCATAACAATTTCACAGTATTAATTGGCTAGTTGTAGTGATACCTTGCCACCTGATAAAGGGCCAGACAGCATGTGCCTGTCACAGACCTCTGAACTGTGTGTCAGCAGTCATCTCGTCTAGCTGCCCATCATCCCTTCACCCTTAACACCTACTGGGTGAAATTAGAAGCAGGAGCTCTTGGACTGATCCTTTCTTTGACCAATGATTTTAAATACTGGTATGGAATCAACTGCAAAGTAACTTCTAACCAAACAACAAGGGAAATAAAATTCTGCCAGATGTTCAGACACCTCCTAAGAGCTGCTATGTCTGGCCTTTTTATGAGGAGATAGTTCAGCTCAGAGGACTCTGGGGCCCACCCTGCCATGTGTGTATTCTGTTCATCTCAGAGGTCTCTGGGGCCCACCCTGGCCTGTGCACATTCTGCCCAGATCAGAGGTCTCTGGGGCCCACCCTGCCCTGTGTACATTCTGCCCAGCTCAGAGGACTCTGGGGTGGAAATCCACTCTTCTGCGTGTGCATTGTAGCTACACTTTGTCCACTGTAAAAACTGGTCCTGGGAAATAGGAATAAAAGTACCAGCCTCACCAAGCAACAAAGAGACAGAAGTAAGTGAGGTATTAAAGATTTTCCCTAACAAGAGAGTCAAAGGCAGTGACCAGAAGCCAGTCCACTTCTCCCTTACAGAGGAACCTTTTCCCCTAAGAGACATTTCTGTGAATCAACTTGGCACACTCTTTCACATTGGATTTTCTTTACCCTCTTGATATGGGTGGCTATAAACAAGGATCAGCAATGATTTCTCAAATAAGGTCACAACAAAGGGCAAGGCACACTGGTACTATCATCACCCAAACATCCAGGCCAGCTCTCCCCACCCATCTTTAGTCTACCAGAGCTAGCCGTGGCCAAATACTCTACATTTTCCAAAAGATTCACATCTGAGGTGGGGAGAATGTGGGGGGGGGAATGTCTACACAGCCAGAAACCCTCCCTCCCTCGTATCTGATAGCCCAGTTTGAGGGCAAAGTACAAATGAAAGAGGTTATAACTTAGCAGCCTGTGCTAGCCAGCCTCGTTCTAGAGTTGCACCAGAAGTATTTGCATGTGTCTTCTTTCCAAGAGCTAACTCTCGGCCCACACACAGCACCACCACAGCCTTTCCTGTTCTCCTGAGAGACTGCAGAAAACTGGAGTCATCCCAGCATGGTTGTATGGCACCATCAATCACAGGCCTGGCAAAGCCAGCATTTAAATGTTCATGTATGTTACCTACACTCAGAGATGAGGAAATTACTCTCCAAAGAGTGGAGTGTGGCAGACAGAATCCCACACCATCTGATCCTCCCCTGGGCCTCAGTACCTACTCCCTCAAGGTTCCACGCATTTCCTCATCTGCATTAGGAAAAGCCCCTCGTTCATGCTCAGTCCTCCAGGCTACAAAACCACCTCTTCTTCCCAGTAGTGCCCAGCTTCCTCAGGGAAGATCAAATGCAGTCTGGCTGAGGCATCAAGTGAAGAAACATGACTAAAGTCTCACTCTGGGATTCCTGAGGTAGGTAGGAAAATGGTCACCTTGCATACCCCGGGGAAGATACTAACAAGAAAGGTGACAGGTGTAGGCCTCCTGGGCTCAAGAAAGAAGTTGCAGTTCTCTAAGGAGCCAGGGCACTGTCACGTGCCAGGTTAGTCTCCTCCCCGCTGCCAGGATTTTTCTTTGCTCCCTGGCTTGGTTCTCAGAACAACTGCAGCTGTCAGAGTGATTATGTCCCCAGGGTACTCCCAAGGCCAGGAAGCTTCCAAGAGACCCAGCCCAGTCCTGCCCTGCCCTGCCCTGCCCTGCCCTGGGTAGCTCCAGTTGACCTGGGTGTTGCCTCTTGTGAAAATGTGTTGATAGGAGAGAAGCTGACCTCACTAGATACTTGGACCCTCTCCAAGCCACCAAGTAATCTCTGCTTTCCAGTTGCTGCTTATACTACTGGCCACCTGTTCACAACTTTAAAAAAAGAAAAGAAAAAGCTAATTAATAAGAAAGGAAAAATGATTTTCACAAAAAGAAAAAATATGTGAACAGCGTCTGGTTTAAACACACATACTGGCTAAGGGCAGAGAGGCATATGTGTGACAGAGGGAACCTGCAGGGCTAACTCAAGGTAGGTGTCCTTCCAATGACAGGACAGTGGTAGCCAAGTCTGTTCTGTGTGCTAGAACAACAGAATACCACAGACTGGACCATTTAAAAAGAAAAGAAATTTGTTTCTTATAATTCAGGAGGCTTGGAAGTCTAAGAGAGAGACCCAAATATGGTGAGGTGGAAAGTGAGGAGGGAAGGAAGAAGAAAAGAAAGAGGGCCAAACAAATCCTGTCATCAGGAACCTTCTCCTGTGCTGACTAACTCACTTAAGAATGAGAGGGGTGGGGGAGATTATACAATAAACTAAACCAATAATGAATGGAAATCATAAAATCCTTACTTTCATACAGTAAACTCTTGAGAAAGAAGTGGGCATCGTCTAGTAAGAGGGGCCATGAATAGAAGAGGAGGAGGCCTAACCCCATGAAAAATTGATCAGACCTGCAACTCCCTGGCCCAGTCATTGAATCATTCCTGCACTGAGCTGTGGATCAAAGAGACCTATAAGGTCCCCAAAACAAGACAGGTTTCTGTCAAAGTTCTTGAATACCCACCCTAAGAAAAAAGTAAGATCCTATTGCTAAAGAAACCACAGAAAGACATCGAACAACACCTAGAGACCCTGCGAAATCCAGAATGGTATCCAGTCCCCAGATGGTAGCAAGTGCAGTGCTGGAAAGCACAACATAAGCTGCCAGGGGAAATTGGTCAATGATATTTGGAGAAAGCAGAGACCATGGATACAAAATGCAGATTGTTGCCATGAGAAGGCTGAACACACTTCCTTCTGGACCAAGAAGTGATCACCAGTGCAACAGCTTTTAAATTGGCCAAGAAATCCACTCAGTGACAAGGAACCCTTAACTGGAATTGGGACTAAGGGCAAAACTCTACAGGAACTAAAAAATGGGGCTCCAAAAAGAAACCTCCATTACCAGAGAACTATAGAGAGGCTAATCTCAATAGAATTCTGCCAAATTAAAAATGTGTGTTTCATTTAACCTATACTGATCTCACTCTCCAATGGAGAGTCTGTTTGTATTTTTCAGAAGGTAGTAAGAGAGCTGTGGTCATGCCAACTCCACCTATGAATTGCAGGCCAAAGGCTGATATCCCAGCAAGAGATGAACCACCCCAGGTGTATCATGTAGGCCCCAAGTGAAACACTTGAGACAGTGGTGGGGAAAAAAGAGACCTATAACCACAGCCAATCAGTCATCCCAGGAAAAGTTAGTGAGAGAGACACCGATGACTTCCAACATAACTTAAAGTAGAAACACAGAGACTCTTAAATTGACAACAACCACAGTGAAACAGACTAAAACTCACCCTCCATGACTCAGGGAACTGAGCAGAAGAGGGGCGGAAAGATTGTAACAGCCATGGTGGCAGAGATTACTCAGAGACATTACCCCCCCATCTACAATTCATAAAGGGGGGGCAACCTTGATGCCTCCTGTGCTATCCATAACCCCTTGCCACGTGGATTGATCCAGTGTGCCCACCAAGGAGGATACCCAGTGGATTAGGGACAGGGGAGGGAAATGGGAATACAAGCACAATATTTACTCAATCAATGTATCTAATTTTGGGCAATAAAGATAAAATAAAATAAAATAAAATAAAATAAAATAAAATAAAATAAAATAAAAAACTACCCATTCATTCATGAGAGCAGAGACCTACTCACCCATGAACAGTCCCATCTCTCAAGACTATTGCCTTGGGAACTAAGCTTATGACACATGAACTTTGGGGGACATATTCAAACCACAGCAAGTAGCATGCTTTTTGTATACATACCATGTTTTTAAATGGCAAGAAAATTTGGGGTTCTTCCTCAGTAACAACATACTAGGGCCAGGAGAACCTGGCTGAATACTAGGCTATCCATGGTCCTCTGTCACAAGGACTGATCCAGACGACCCATGGAGGAGGATATCGAGCTGATTGGGGATGGAGGAGGGAGAGCATCGGGGAATTGGGAATAGCAACTCATTGTTTGCCCACTAAATAATGTAACTCATTATGGACAATAAAAAAATAAAATAAATAAATTCAAAGGGACCACTAAATAATGTAACTCATTATGGACAATAAAAAAATAAAATAAATAAATTCAAAGGGGCCACTAAATAATGTAACTCATTATGGACAATAAAAAAATAAAATAAATAAATTCAAAGGGGCTACAACTGTGGCACCAACCCCCCCCCAAAAAAAAGAAAATTTGGGGTTCTGCGCAACTTTATATCACTAAGCAAATCTTTAAGAAATACAGCAAGAAAATTTCCAACATCGTTGTCTCAAAAGAAAGAGGCTATCTGTAGTTATGGTGTGTTGTGTGACACGTTCCTTTGAGGAAAAACTGTTGGCATATGCACAGAAGCAGCCCCAAACACTGCTGACCTTTCCTCGTGGGGGAAGGGGGTCAATCAGATCCTCACCTGACATCTCAGCACCCCAGGGCCATTGATACGCAATGACACATGGAGAGGAAGAACAGTATATACAGGATGAGAGATTAGTGGGTAAGATATGCAGCAATGGGGAGGATGTCATCATGCTGGGATGAGACCTTTTGATACTTTGGGGTCTCCATGCTCCTGCAAGTAATCCCTCACCCAATACACTCACACTCCTTTAAGGAAGGCCAATACATGCATTGGTTCACCATGGTGAATGTTGGTGAAATGGGTGTCGCCCTGTCTGTTTCCCCAGGAAAGAGTTCACACAACAAAGTGCCAGAATCAAATCAGGAATTCAGGAACCTACCAGGTAAGGGCTTCCTTTTTCTATTAATGGAAAGTCTAATAATAGAAGCTCACCCTTGCATTTTTTAAAGTAGAACAAATACTACCACCTTTCACTGTATCAAATGGATGTCAGAATTAAAGAAGGTTACAGATGAATTCTTAGAATATGTCACTTGTTCTTTCCTTCTCTCAGAAAGCAGCTGTATTAAAAGAACTTGAAATTTAAATTCTTTCTTCCCTCCCACCTTCATCCTAAAATTGAAACTGCATCCCATTTGACAGCTTTCCAGTGATACTGGAGATGTGACTCATTTCTACAAAATGCAGCTCTATCTGGCTAGTGACACAAGAAAATAAGATCATCCCTGGAGATAATTAGCCAGCATAAATACACAGACCTAATTTCTATACTTACATCTGTGAGAAAAAACTCTTGGAAATTCAACAGTTTTTGCCCTGGCAACTTAATGCTTATTCCAATCATGACAAGAGTAAGTACCCTCTTTTAAAAATAACTTATTAAACTTCACACCCCTCCCACACACTATAAAAATAGTTTCACTTTAAGAGGAAGGGAAAAAACAGCCATTGAAAGCCACTAACACAGTCTTATTTAACATAAATGAAGAACACCATTTCAGGAGCTAAGAAGTGGGTTTTAGCCCAAATTCTCTGAGTCAAGGACTCTTGTAATTGTCCTCTCCTTTATGTAACAAGCTTGCTCCACATAAAGCTGAATTCCTAATTGACACTCCATCCCTTCAAGTGACAGAAACAGAAATAGATTATGACAACTATGGACCACAGAATTGAGATTCATCTTTTTTTTCAGTTATTAATTAGATTCAATTTTTATTATTATTATTATTATTTAAATATATACTTATTGTCCATAATGAGTTACATTATTTAGTGGGCAAACAATGCATTGTTATCCCAAATTCCCCAATCCCCCCCCCCATCCCTGATCAGTTTGATATCCTCCTCCGTGGGCTGTTTGTATTAGTCCTTGTGGCAAGGGATCCTGGATATCCTAGTACTCAGCCCGGTCTTCCTGGCCCAAGTTTTACACAGAGTTAGTTGTATAAACCATGTTGAGGAAGAGACCACACCTTTCTCCTGACAAAGCTAGGTAGCTGCTGTTTCTCAACAGAGAAAGTGGGTGTTGAGTGTTCGTGTGAAGGTCAAGACTTTTCACAAGCAGAGTGGAAATGCTGAGTAGGTCATTGGTAATTCATTAGATATTCATGTGAGATGCTCAAACTAGAAATCTCGACTGAGATGTCATTTGGGAAGCTGCCAGCATATAGATGAAAATATAAGTCATAGACTGAATGAGGTCACCGAAAACTAAGTACAGTTTGCAGAGCAGAGGTCTAAGGAAGGAATCTGTGAAGTTGATATGGAAGTGTGAAGAAACAGAAGAAACGGGCAAAGCAAACTAAGCAGGACCACCCAGGACGATAGCAGTGCCAGCCACAGAGAAGGCAAACAAAGGAGCAGGGGCAACCCCACCAAGTATGCTTCTCAGAGGAAGATGAGAATGAAGGCCCCTTGGATCATTTTCTTATCACACATATCTCCTCAAAGAACTGTGAAAGAACAGTATCAAATGCTGACATCAATGAAAGCCTTATCAACCCATCTTCCCTAAGATCCAATTTAATAGGATATTGAACCAGAGATCTCTAGGGTGTCTATGCACACTGGAGCCAGTTTATATGAAATTCGACTATAAATCTTCCAGCCTTTGGGAATATGATATTCCAACATCCATATTGTGTCGGTGTTACCACTTTTATTCAAGTGTTTTATACCATGAAAAAATAAACTGGAAATGGGATTTCAGGACAGAAAAAAAAAATTGGAAAGTACTATACAGTATGTTGTCCTCAGAAGTAAAAGCAAATTAAATTCTGAAAAGGTATGTAACAAGAGGTCTATTTTACTAATAGTTGAAATTTTTCACTTTTTAAGATTTTGGCATCTTTAAGTACTACTATTAATGAAGTGGTTTCCAGTCATGTTCTATTTAAATATAATTTCATATTTAGGTACATAATTAGAAACAATTGTCTTTATTAAGCATTTTCTTATTGTTGTGTATTATCTCCTTTAATCCACACCAATCTAATGATTTAGAAATTAGGAGCCTATGGCTCCAAAAATTTAAGAACCTTCCCCAAATCCCACAACTATGAAGACTTGATGTGGAGTCATAGACTTTAAGACCCTGTGTTAGTACAATCATTAAATCTTCCTATTGCACGTTGCAAAAGAATTTACCTCTTAATCCTAAAAATAATTCTCTTTAATTAATCTAATACACGTCTGCCAATATTTTCTCAAACTGCTTTTTTTTCTAAACCTACCTGTGCCAACGAATTTCCTTCCTGCCTCTCTTCCAAACAGAAAAGACAAAAGCTCCCTATATGTTAAAATGGAAAGGTAAAATTGAGATTTGTATTCCACTATGCAACTTATCCAAGGTTTTCAGAGGTGAAAAATTGGCAAAGTACTTTTTAAAAATATCTTTGTGATTTCCTTTATGGCTGCTAAGCCTCTCTCTCTACACGTAATTTCTATATAAGAAAAGAACCTGTCAACTGCAAATAATTAGGATTACAGAGTTGAGTAATGCTCGGTGCTAGAGTGCCTGCACAACATGTGCATGGCCCTCAGTTCTAGCTCCAGCAACACAAAAACAAAATGAGATTATAAAATAAAAGTGTAGAGCTAAAATAAATAAAGCACCTGCTACTCAAGCTGAATACCCTGGTTTCTATCATCAGATCCCATGTAAAAAGCTGGAGCCTTGGAAGGTTTCTGTAGTCC